>JANRMT010062820.1:27831-45195 GCA_026402145.1 Polypterus bichir lapradei
AGAGAGAGATAGATATGACAACAACACTCATATCAATGACAAAACAATTACATTAACAATCATGTTACGTTATTTTTAAAATATTTCCTTTTCTTTTTCATAACTTCTTTAACACACTACTTCTCCGCTGCGAAGCGTGGGTATTCTGCTAGTGCATAAATAAATTAGGTCATTTTGGGACAAGCACTGCCTTTTACAAAAAGTACAGCATGTAAAAATGGGTGTCTTTTGTTATGATCAAGCAGGTATACAGGCACTGTAAGAAGTAAAGTCCCAGATGTTAAAAATATTTTTCCAAGAACTTTTTACAAGTTGTTTTTGATGTTTTAGGAAACTGTGTACACCAACACCTTGGCATTCTTCTTGGCGTGCAATTTCTCTAAAGAAAAGACATACTTTTAAATGTTAAAGGTCTGTCTGTCTTCCTTTGTTAATTACCTTTTCTTGACAATGTAATAGAAATATACTACTTCCTGTTGTGCTATCTTGTCTAAATTATGCTTGATAAGGTGTAGCAACACAGCTTATTTCAACACTGCTTTTATACAGACAGAGGGTTTGCAAGTAATCAACAGTTGGGACACCTGTAGAAATTGTCAACGTTTGATTGATTGTCATTGCTTCAGAAAGGCTCTAAGTTGTTCACTTATTATTTGCTCTCTGAAAATGGCCTTTTTGTAGACCTCTGAAAATGACATATTTCCATTTTTTTTTTTTTTTTTTTTAAAAAGTTTTAAAATTTTCCACTTTGCCTTGGATTTATTCAGGTTATTCACTGGATCTGAAAACTGGAAAAATGTGAATGTTTTAAATGTTTTGACAGGTGGTGTATATATATATATATATATATATATATATATATATATATATATATATATATATAAATAAAATATTCATTTTCCTTCAAACTTTTTAATAAAATCAAGTATTTAAATAAAAAAAGTATATTTTTAAACAGAACGAACTTGTTGAGAACACTACTGGCACACCCCAGTTCTCAGTAAACAGAAAGTCAGAAAAACCCTGAACTAAACATTCTAAAAATGAATCTGGAACATACAAAAATATATGTAACCCATGGCTGAGAGAAGCAGTAAAACCCTTAAATTGCTCCAGCTAACACAAAGATTTAACAAACCAATACAGGACAGCTTAATTCCACTGCAGGAGCATTTAATATAAATACAGGGTTTAATCTTTAGAATAACAGACAAGCATTTTTTCCCATCTTTATTCATATGTATGATAACTATTTTAACTATAAGTCTCACAGAATTACAGTCTGTACTTCAATCATAAGTTTATTATTAACCTTGTCTAGGCTTTGTAGACAGCAATTTGAGATATCCACTCCTATCTCACCTCTGCAACTGGCAGCACCATGGTTACTTAGACTGTAAAACAGAATTCATTGCAGTTTCACCTTGCCATATTAAATGTTTTATAGGCTGTGTTCAAAAGTCAGAGACTTCTAATATCACACCATGTTTTTCATATGCTTGCTGTACTTTTAAATCAGCCCTAAAATAAGAAGATTTACAGTACCTTCCCACTTCACTGCATTCATGCTAACATTCTGAACATTTTGGGAGAAGTGCAATTTACTAATAATTGGCTGCTGGGATCATACAAAAACAATTAAAATCAACTGTAATAAAATGCAAATTATAAGCATTAAGTGTGTGTCACATCGCCTAAATCACAAAAATTTAATTTTAGCATTTGGAATTGTATTTGAATTTGGAAAAACAGGTTCAAGTGCTTTTATGGAATGATCGCTTATAGATCCTGGAAGAAAAAAAGGCATTTCAGTACTAACTTGTTTGTTTGCACACTATAAACTGCTTTTTAATAAAACATTTTTAATTTAAATTCATATGCTTTACCAGATGCCATGCTTGAGTTCATATTTCTTTGGTAAATACAAATTCTGCATTTTCATTAAAAGCAATGAATCATAATGTAAAATTCACTTTAATTTAATATGGTAATATATAAAATATGCTACCTTCAAAGTACATATTACAAGAAAATAAACATACAGTGGAACCTTGGTTTACGAGTGTTTTGCAAGACGAGCAAAAATTTTTAATAAATTCTGACTTGATAAACGAGCGATGTCTTGCAAGACGAGTAGTATGGATACACTTTGTCTGCTGAGCGTCATGTGATCACAACTGAGCTGATGGTGGTTCTCTCTCTCTCTCTCCTTATCTCGCTCGCTCGCCCACCCAGCACGTCTCTCTCTCTCTCTCTCCTTATCTCGCTCGCCCAGCGCGTCTCTCTCTCTCTCTCTCCTTATCTCGCTCGCTTGCTCGCCCAGCCCAGCGCGTCTCTCTCTCTCTCTCTCTCTCCTTATCTCGCTCGCCCAGCGCGTCTCTATCTCTCTCTCTGGCAATAGTCTCCTATTCTCCGTCCGAGTCTGTGTGCCTCACTCATATAGTCCACATCCGTACGAGCATATACTGTTTACTACAGCATTGTGACTGTGTGTGTGTGCGCTGTGAAGTGCGAGTCCCCATCTTGCTCCCCAAAAGACGAAGCTGAGTCTCAGTACTTTAACACCAGCTTTATTCAGCTTGAAACAGCAACAGCACTGTTATTTATTGTAGCGGGATCTTTATAATGTTCCTTGTATGACCCATTGACGACAGGCGCTTATAGCATGTCTGCGATCTTTTTGGATGCGCTTATACGGCGAACTGCTACAGCGCTGGGAGACTGCGATTGCTTTGGGACGCTCTTCCGCTTGTCGTCCCGTTGGGTGGAATCCCATATGAGTTTAGAAACTCACACCAGCCATGATTCTTTTTAAAGCTAAAGTGCAGGTTAATTTGTATTATGTATTTTACTTTATATTTTGTATTAATCATTTTTATATGAATAGTTTTGGGTTGTGGAATGAATCATCTGAGTTTCCATTATTTCTTATGGGGAAATTCGCTTTGATATACGAGTGCTTTGGATTGCGAGCACGTTTCCGGAACGAATTATGCTCGCAAACCGAGGTTCCACTGTACTTTCTTACAACAATACCTTGAACACCACACACTTTCAATGAGATTCAACCTGTAGAACATTATTTTTTAGGTTGTAAGCATTTAATATGGTCTGATCTAAAGATCGTAACCAGCACAACTGAGAAACTTCAATCCATAACAAGGAATATCAAAATCAGCTAGAAGCGGTGTACACTTTTTACAGCATGAAATTGAGCAAAGGAAAAAGCTTAAAAGTACAATAAGACCATAAAAAATAAAAACTACATGATATTTATTCTAGTTCTCTTTCCTGATGGTAGTGGAAATTGACATACTATAACAATAGGAATTGGGATGAACATTCCATTCTTTAGCAACCTCCTAAATTACTTATAATTATGATTCATTAACTATAAGTGCATTGTCCAATAACACATCAGCTGTCTCTTCCGACTTATCACTAACTTGACACCTCACAAATCAAAGTACACAACAAATCAGATTTTGTGATTTGGTCTAACATGCTCAGGCACAAGGGAAATGAAGGATGGACATTGTTTTCATGCCTAGCATTAATCAAAAACAAACCCCAAAATCAATTCAGCACTCCAATTTACATAGTAAAATTAGGAAATTACTCCCAATAATTCACTTTGAGGTTTCTCCATAATTCCTCACATGTACCTTTTGGCTAGTGAGCCCACACGAATGACCCAGCTTCATTAGGCTTAATTTGACTGGGCAACATGGGTTACCTTGCCTTAAAATACTCATTGGTTCACTCTCAAAGAATAAAGGATAGAGGTGGGCCAAATATTCCTGGACCCTGGCAAGACTCTCTTAGCTTTTCATAACCATGATGAGAATGATGGGATTATTCTCCCTTCGTTTGGACCAGTTTACCAATAGTACCTCTACTTATGGTGCTGAAATTACAAGTCTAAAGATCAATGGGGAAAGCAATTAATAATAATAATAATATACATAAAGTATATATGATGTATTTAGCACATACACACAAACATATATATAGACTGGCTTCAGATTATGAGAATCTAAGTTATGGCAATTTATCAATTTATGAATGAGGATATAAAACTGTGAAATTTTGATTTTTATCTGAATTTATCAAGTGACTTAATTTTTTTTTTTTAAACTTACAAATGAAATAAGTTTTGAATGATATTGACACTATTTTCAATAATTTTGTGTTTTTGTGCACATGTTGCTGAATGCAACTGGCAGCACAGAGTAAGCTTAAATTTAGTCACAGGTAAGTAGTTTGCTCCGCTGCTTGTTATTCCCAGCAGTCCAACACAATGCAGCTGTTCTAGCTGAGGGAATATAGCTGCTGGAAAGGAGATGTAGCACTACTACTGATTCTTTAGCAAAGACAGTATGTCTCTGCTGAGAGGTCATTTGTCAGTTAGTGGTGGGTTTTCATGCCATCACTCTACTTCTTCCAATGTTTAAGCAAGAGGTCACCATGTATTATATATGTACTTGCGGCTTATTTTAAATTATTTCATGTTTTGAGGTTTAAAGCACAATAGTATTTCTCCACTGTCATTTTATAAACGAGTCTGAAATAGTTTTCTGTAACATAAATAACAAAATATGCAGTTTGACTGTTACCACTAATGGACATCTTCAATACAATTTATGACTTACGAACAAAATCAGGTTACGAATGCCAGCAGAAAAGGAACTTGTTCATAACCCGAGGCTTTCCTTTGTATACAGTGGTATACTTTAATGTTTCTTCTCAAAGAGTCTATTTTTCCTTTATTTTGCTGGATGGTATTAAGACTCTTTTTGGAACTGGCTAGAAAGGTTAGAATTTAACCAAAAGTCACTTCAACAGTACGTATACACACTATCTTGCTTGGTTTATATATGTTTTCTGTATTTGACTTTTATGAATGCCAGTATTGTTTTTGTCCATATTATTTTTGCCTTTTCTGGACAGTATTCACTGTATAGTTTTACCTACTACTGTAAGCCAGTCAATATACATTGGTTACAATAAAGGTAGGCAATACAAATTGGTTTAAATGGCATAAAAACTTTAAATTTAAACTATACAATCACTTCCATTCATTGTTTAATACAGAGTCTTGTTATATATTATTTTTTTTAATCTTCCTTGGAAGGGATCCCATAACCTACATGTAGAGTTAGCCACAACATGCGCCATCAGAAACACTTATGGAAACTTAATAAAACATTTTCAAGCAGAAGTAAAGCAGAACAGATATATTTGATATTTTTCTAAATAAAACCATAACTACATGTTAGTGGCAATTCAATAATGCAAGTTACGTAGATACCTATCTAAAATACTGCTAAGTGTGTAATCTGTGCTACAATACCAAGCAACAATTGATGAATCAATTGCTCTTAACAATCATTTTGTATGGAGATGAGAAAATAAATCTTTAAAGGAACGTAAAAGCATAACTAGAATTTTATATTAAATATCAGAAAGGGTTTTGATTACTTTGTTGAAAATTGCATCATTATAATACCATAAATGAATACTCATGCAAACTTTGTTTCCACTATTCTCCACATTCATTATTCACTGTACAAACCAGACAGGATATCGGCTCCACTGCAGTTTTCAAAGTTGAATTATATTATAATGAAAATGTGGTTCAAGGGTTCAATTCTCTTGATACCAGGACCAATACAAATATCAATTTATTAAGTAAATACCAGTTGATCCTCAACATTTTCATTGATAACTTTTACGACTTTTATTTTTATTTGTAGCTTCATTTTTACTTTTGTATTGGCAAGCACACACATTTGTGGGCTTCACAAGTATTTGCAGTAAAGAAACAAATGGCAGCCGTTACATGCGCAAGTTTGGTGATCGACTAGTATCCAACTGGGAGCTTCACCACTCTTCTTCAGCCTACTGTTATACAGTAAAGAGCTCCCCTTGAATCCCCATATTTTCATTGTTTTAATTTATAAAAAAAAATTTAAAAATCAAGTTTTGTGTTGCAGTTATGTCTCAAAGCATAATGCAATTACTTCAGCCTCCAAACCCAAGCGTGCACGATCAGTTATGAGGGTTAATGAGAAAATAAAGGTGTTACGTGAACATTGTGACGGAATATCATCAGTCACTATTGGCCGTGACCACCTGGCTAGAGACAAAGGCTGCCAGCATCAAGTTTAAAAGCCAACTTGCCTCTGCTAAGCTTCTATACTCCAAGACCCTTAACAGTCTCAAGTGGTGCACAAAGCAAACGTCGCTGATGGATTATTTCAAGCCAGCGAGTCCTTCTCATTCTCCAATGCCATCCACTAGCCATGAAGGACTAATGTTGGAAGTGAAGTCGAGACCTCATCAGACTCATTGTCTTCCAACAGCAGCGACTAAAGTTTTTTTTATTGTGATGCTAAGCACAAGAAGTTACAGAATTCTAGGGAACGACTAGTGAGTGAAAATGCTTTCTATGGTACCAGTTTTACTTTGTTTATTGCATTTTATGAGTTATTTTATGGTTACTATGTTATGACAAGTGCAGATTATTAGAAATAATGTTGTTATAAATAGTTCTATGCAGAAAAGTGTATTGTGAGCAATGTTTAGCCAAAGATTACAGTTTTGGTGGCAATGGGAACCTAACCCCATTTCCCATAGGTTCAATGGATTAACATTTGAGCTATTCTACAGCAACATTACCCTCATAAAACTTGAGGATTTACTGTACTATATTCCCATGACAACATCAGTTGCATGGAATTTGAAGAACAAACATAATATCAAAACAGATATACGTCACAATGACAATAGTAACAGTAATAATTTTTCAACAGCCCTGCATCAATCATTTAAACACAAACAAACTTAACACAGACCTGCATAATCATTGAATTATTATAGATGACATGATGCCATTCAGGCAACCACCACTGAAATTTTATTGCCTGATTGATTATATGAATAAAATTTAAACTTGTTTTGCACCTTAAAATATTAAAAATTCCATGTAGGTCAAGATAATTAAAAAAATGGGATAGGATAGATAATACAGTATATCGTCATGCATTCTCAAAACCCTTCTATACTATATTAAACATATTTTCAAACTGTTTCTGTTTGTTGTTGCAATAGCAGTATTATTACATGGAGAAAGTAAAGTGAAAATCTTTCATGTAACTGAATACTTTAGGAAAACCATTACAGTGCTGTTGCTTAGGCAAGCCAAAGTAACATGCCCAAATTCATACTAATGGCACACGCTTCTGTGACGATAAGGTGTTTGGAAAAACAGCTCAACTTCTTATAC
Source organism: Polypterus bichir lapradei (assembly GCA_026402145.1). Lineage (NCBI taxonomy): Eukaryota > Metazoa > Chordata > Cladistia > Polypteriformes > Polypteridae > Polypterus > Polypterus bichir. Next base: position 35,120 of record JANRMT010062820.1, read on the forward strand.
CTCAGAAGATTGCAAGCAATACACATATGCAATTTAGCATTATCTAATCTGATTCTGAAGAAATGAACATCTTTTAAGTTTCTCTCCCAAGACTGTGTAGCAAAATATGGTACCAATCACATCATTACATTTGCTAAGCAAAATTAAAAATACATCACAGTAAACAGACAAATCATCCTGGTTCTGATCAAATATAAATCAATTTAACATGCACTTTAGCAGAAATAGACAGTTCCAACCATCAATGAAAGATAAGTGGAAAATGTTAGCTACTTCAGATTACTTAGGTTATAGATCTCTAAAATCTGGCATGGTCCTGTCAGAAATTCCTCCTTTTACACACCATTTCCTGTACCCACCTATACCCAATGGCTCAAGAATCTTTGATAAATTTAATCAGATATCTACATGTAGTATTCAAAGGTTAATCAAACACTACTAAAGATAGTTATCAAGAAGTTGACGGCATCTGACTATTCAGGACTTTTGAATTCACTATATTATCAAATTGCAGTGCCCTGTGAAATTTTGTTTATTGATTGTTATTGATGTAATCTTGCAATAAACCCCTACAAAGGCAACTGACAATTTCCCTTACATGGAACTAGCTGGAAACATTTTAACCAGTCAAAGATGCTATAGGCTTACATACATAGGTGTTCTCTTCCACTTCCTACAAGAGCACCAACACCTAAAGCCAAAACACAAAACAACAGAATGGATGCCATACACGGTTCACAAGCTTCACAGTATCTGCATCTGTTCCTCTATTATCTGGTGGGGACATAAAAATAATTCAAGTTAAAAAAAGTCCTTTATCAAAAAAAAAATGTAAGTTCTCAAGTAGGTTCTGGCTCTCTAAGCATCAGCATTCTGTAAAACCTGTGGTGGCACCAATTAAGAAAATGAAATGGACATGTATCATCTTAGTGAGTGAACTGAAAGAAGAATAACAATATACACATGACATAACATTCAGGTGTGTTTGGGGATATATGCATACATAACCGTCTTAAATGTTGGTGCATTTTAAATTATTTTTATTTACTTCATCAAAGAGTTAGCCATCATATTTTTGTTTATTAAATAGTTTTGCAACAGAGAGTCTCAAAAGTAACAGTGTTAAAAGAATGGAATTACATGTACTATCAGAGTAATTGAAACACTCTTTACAACCAGTAGCTAACAATGGAGTTCAAATAGGATTGTGGTATTTCAAAAAGCATTCACAGACAGTAGATTCCAACTAAAGTGATATAAACATTGTATTTTTGTACTAGTTGCTGCCTGACACACACACACACACACACACACACACACACAAAGCAGAATTAATGTACTCTCATAACTGTCTGCACATCCTGAAGAATGTTTAAGATGTGCCTGAACTGCTATGCTTACCTATCCAAATGACACTAAATGAAGAGTGAATGTAAGGAAAGTGTGGTATTCAACACAATAGTAAATAATGAAACTTGAAAATGGAAGTTCTATCCTGTAGCAGATGAACAGAAACACTGTAATTTGGGAATATGCAATAATATTTTTCTGTTAATCCAATAAAGCAAGACTAGCAGAATGTCCCTAGTAACCTAAATGAAAACAAATCCATACAAATGATACATCTACATCAATAAAAGTTTATATGGTTTGCCACTTTATAAAAACAGAAACGCCTGAAAAATATAATGTACAAAATTATAGAAAAAAAATAATTTAAAGATTGATTTTGAAAAGTCAAGACTTCTGTAATAATAAGACACAATTCTTAAACCATCTATATAGTTGTTATAATGAACAAGAAGAAAATTACTTAAAACTGAAAAATGCAAATTCCACAGTCTATTTTTATGTATTTGAAATGTTTGGGAAAGTTTAAACGTTAAAAATGATAAATCTCTTTAAAGTAAATGTAATACACACATTAATAGAAAATCAATTTATAAATTTGCAACATTTTACAAGTACAGTAGCTTATGCCCAGATTATGAACATAATAAAATAAAGAGAACAGTAGTTAAAGTAGCTCAAATTCAGATTCAGTAGATCATGTATGTTACTAGTAATAGTGAAAGCTTATGTTATGAAATGAAAACTATAACTTCTCAATTCCCATAAAATGAAAATGAAACACTATCTTTCTGAAGCTTTTTAAAACAAAACTAGGCCTGACAAACTGCAGACGGCTTACAAAGAGTTCTCAGAAAGCAAATCTCAGAATGTAGAAGTCTACGCACTGCACAAACCAGTGCTGAAAATTTGGATGGTTCTGGACTCAAATTAAAGTACTCTTATCTTGCGTTGTTAAGAGGCTGAGATTGTAAAGCATTTCTGTAAATATATAATATCTTTACCACTGTGCTGTAGAGTAGCGTTCTTTTTTATGAAATTGAAAAAAATAAAAGTCTACTTAGCATTTTGAGCAGAAAATTGTTATAGTACAAAAAAAGACTCCATGCAACACAATGATGAACACAGCTACACAAATGTTTCCAAATAAAACACACACACATATATATTGTGACCTGTAGGGGGAACACCTGCACCATAAACACCCTGACACAACCAAACTACACAGTCATAGGTTTAAGGAATTACGTTTTACTCAAACAAAATACCTTCTACAGGTTTTATCACATGATAAATCAATCACAGTTTGGTTTCTTTCCTTTCAATTTCTTTTCTATCTCTACTCTCCTCCAACTCTTAACTACTGGCAGAATTGCTCATTTTACCCTTGCATCTAAACCAAAGTTGCTTTCAGGAAATATGAATACCTATTTTATGGCAGCATCAGATAAGTAAACAATAATTACAATGCTTCATGTGACACTGGCATAGATTCAGCTAGAGTTACTGTGACAAGATGGGTTCAGAAAAACACCAAATTTAGTAAAGTCTCAAGTACAAGTTTACTGTTACATGGTGTGGACTATGGCTGGCCAGTCATCCCGACCAATACCACCAGGCCGCCAGGTGGAGCCCTCCCTGCAGCATGGAGGTGCCCCGAATGCCAGCAGGGAATCATGGACATTGGAGTTTTCCTTTAGAGCACTGCTGGATACCTTGGGGGCCAACAGAAAACGCTGCAGGGAGGCCCAGACTCTTACATGCCCTATAACCCGGAAGTACGTCTTAGTCATAGCGACAGGGGAAATGACGTACTTCCGGGATGAAGAAGAGGACTTTCAATCTAACCCGGAAGTGATAGGAAGTCACATGGACTGAGGGTACGGAAACACTTCCGGATCAGGGAATATAAAAGACTGTGAAAGATACCAGATGACGAGCTGAGCTAGGTGGCAAGGTGGCAAAGCGTCTGGGATTGAAGGATTATATTATTGAGTATTGGTGATTTATTATATGAGTATTGTGGAGTGGAGAGTGCTTGTGCACTGTAATATTGTCAGAATAAATAATAATTGGACTTTTATCTAGTGTCTGGCGTCTGATCTGAGGGTTCAAGGGAGCAATAGCGCCCCCTATCGGTCACAATGGACATAGTAAAATTACTTACTTGCATGTTCAGAACACTCATAAAAAAGTGTGTATACTGTATGCATGTATATACATGGACACACTTAAACCTTCCATTTCTTTCAGCATTACTAATCAAAATCACATTGGGGTATGATTAAACTTAAAAATACTTAGTGCCCAAAGCAATATTTTTAAATCTATACATTTCTATATTGGTTTTAATTTGTATGAGGCACTCCCCTTCTTTCAGCTTTTGCTTAAAAACAAAATTGAAATATTTTTTAGTCCAGTTGCTATTTCCTGCTAATGTTCAAAGATGTGTCATTGTGCACCTTTGAGGTTTTAAAAAAAAAAAAAAAAAAAGTATTGCTTTTTTACTGGACTAGTAATAGATGCTTCTTTGCTGTTTATCTTGATTTTTAAAATTAAATTAATCTGACTCTTACCCTATCATATTTTTTAAAAATCCAATGTTTTCAGCATTCTGAACGTTCCACATTTTTCTTATAAAACTGACACTTTTAGCCTTAAATGTTTTCACAAATTCTTTTATTTATCCATTTAGGCTATTTTGTCTGTATTTGTATTATATGTACTTGTGTCTGGAATGTACTTATTTCACTGATGACCAGAATGTCCCTGAAGTAACACCATCTGTTATTAACAGTGTCATTTTTTTTTTTTTTGTTTTCCCATTTGGCATTTTCCAGGTGTTTTCCTCATTCCTGAAGTCTTTCGTTGAATATGCTTTTGTGAATTCTCAAAATCTAACCATCATATGGTTGCGGTAGCCCAAATGAGCAAGGTTTTGTATTTGTAAGTATTTAACATTCATTGCAATCATACCAACATGTAGGCAACATATTGTATGTATTTCTCAAAGATGAAATTACCTCTTATGAACATATCTTTCTTATTGTATACCATCTTTTTTCATAAATTTAATAATATACTACTATTTCAATAACAACAATTCAGTAGTGCATCCATTGTATCTCCAAACATCGTATTATTTATCTGTTAAATTTGATTTAGATTGTCATTTTGTAGGCCTGTAAAGCAACTTGTGATAGTACATGCTGTATATAAATTAAAGATATTTTGTAAGTTTCAGATATGTTGTCTGACACTGAGGGGTGTTGGAGGACATGAAAAAATAGGAATAGGAATAAAATAATAAAATATAAAATCAGCAAATATATAAAGGTGTAGGCCACTGCATACTTAATTTTCATAAAGCATGCACAAAAGCTTCCTTTCTACTAGATAAGCACTAATCATCTTACTGCTGCTTCCGATTTGCTAGCAGAGAGAAGAGGATGTAAAACTGGTTAGTACACTGGAGGTACCTTTTACTGGATACAACTACAGAACACAGGCTTGTTAGAACACTTGACAACCTCTTTCAGGCATGCCTTAAATACTTTGCGTTCATTTTGTATGTCAAATATGACAAATGACAAGGCCAATATGAATACCAGCAGGGAACCAGTTATTAGGAAGAATGCAAACAGGCACCTGTATACACTGCGTAAACACTCTCAGCTAGGCTGCAGCCATTTAAAAAAAAAAAAATTATAGATCACTAACTGACAGCTGTCAAAGCGTCATAAAAGTTGCCAGGCAACAATAGTTGATGATAGTATCTTAAGACGTTTACAGCTACCCTTTAACTGGTTATTTTGTCTGTTTGTAGTTAAACTTTTATTGTTTATAATGCTAAACAGTAAATAAAATAAAACTAAGATAAAGCATTCAAACAAGTAAAACTGAGTATATTAAAGATACTCTGAATAACATACTCTTGTATATTTACAAAGCATATATTTTTTTACCAAGCATGATCTTTTGTTCCTAGGCTACAGGTCTGTCAGCCTTGCTTCTTTCAACTGAGAACCAGAAATGTACCCTGTTTGCAGTAGGCTAGCCCCTGTACATGTATAAATAAAAATAACACCATGAAAACAAACACTTATAAGTAATTAACTCAATGATGGAAAAAAGTATTATCATGAAAATGCAATTCAGCTTGTCTTAAATCAGAAAAAGTTGACAACATATCAATATCCTGCTGCTTCTGTTATTATGAAGTGATCAATCAAGAATCTGTAATTAGCAAATTAGCATGTGTAAGCTGGAAACAATCAGGTAAAGATACCTACATTTTACACTTAGTGCAAGACTGTAGTTGCTGTTGCAGAAGTATCAGACAGAAAGGAACACTAGAATGAATCATGCAAACAAAACACAGATTAACCGGTTTGCACATATGCATTGGTGTTGCTCATCAAAAGCTTCATTGTATATCCTAAGACTACACATGCTATTAGCATAGACACAAAAAGTCAAAGAACAAAAACAGCTTTCTGGCCAAGCGTGGAAGTCAGTGATCTCATTTTGTCCACATTCCCAAATTTGAATAATACATATTGGACCTCATGTCAGAAGCTAAGAACAACAACTCGAATGGTACTAGTATTCAAGGCATGCTTAGGCTGCTTTTTGGTACAGTTAAGATTTATTTTAAGTCAGAAAATGATTTCAGTGTACAAGCAAAACTTGGTGCCAAGGTCCATTTAAAATCTGATTTTGTGTTATCATGAAAACATAGAATCATTCAACCCTTGAGTCATCTTAGTAAAATGTTTTTTCTACATGGCTGGTGTATATATATGTATATAACATAAACTTAGTGTTTGCTGATTCAATTTCTGCAGTTAAGTATTCTGTTTCAGCAGGCCTGCTATTACTATTATGTTACATGTCAATCTGAAGTTGATAAGTTGGTTATAAAATGGGTTGGTGGTTGGACGCACAACTGCAGTCATGTTCATTACAATCAGAGGATTAATATGAAGCCACCATTCATTTATCAGGGCTATGTAACTTGTAAGTTAAAATGATTTTGACAGTTGATTGATCATATCATTGCACTGTCAAAGGCAGCACAAATTGGGTATTTTTTATTTTGTTAATAATGAAAGCTTTTTTTGCCTTGAAAACCCAGCAGAGTTTTTATACTTGTAGAGGTGTAACAGCTATCTCTTGTGCAGTGGGCTTTCTGTCTGTCTTTGATGAAGGTTGCTGTCCCACTCACTTGCCAACCTGTAACTCCTTGTGTACCACAGCTTTAGAACAACTTAATTAGACAAACAAAATAAAAACTGACAGTTGACATGTAGCCCAAAACAGGTACAAGCAAGTAATTTGAAGACTACCAGCAATCAGACTAGGTCAGATTGAAATAAGGTAGATGGAAAACAAAGTGGCATAAATACAAAAGGTCCTGAAGGAAGATAAAGATTAGTATTGTACAACAATGGGAGTTCTAAGAATGAGCAATAATGAACAGAATACAGTCTAATTAAATCTAAATTTGTTTGAAACCATGATATAAGAAATTACTTTGATTTATTTTAAAAAATAAACCTTGAACAACTCACTCAAAATGTTATCCGACATTATTCAAAACTGATGTTGTCTTTCATATTATGCATTAAATTGTTGGCAGTATCACAAACTGTGGCTCAGTTATGGTATTGAAATATGAAATTATTATTAAAAAAAAATCATTATTTTATATCAGACTCTGTAATGGACTGGCATCCAGATATTTATACAGTGAGCATTATTTAAAAAGAGTGGTTGGTGTACTTGCTAAATCACTTAACATGTAATTCTGTGAGTCCTGACTGTAAATAACTAGTCTGTACCTTTGAAATAAAGATTGAATATATTGGCAGATTTAGTTAGACAAGACAATCTGTGATTCTTGGCAGCTGCAATTAAAAACTGTGCAGTAGTTCATATATTTTACTAGATTACCTAAATGTGCCATGTAAGGCTCATGTTAAAATCTAGTTCTGTTACCTCATGGGCTTTTCACATTTTAAGCACCAGCTCTCAAAGGATCCCCAATATGCTGATAAAACTTTTGAAAAATAATAGGACATTACACTGATAAGTCTCTGGATAGTTAAAACAAGTAAGGTTTATGCTTGAGTGATTTTCCTCTCTTATGTTTAAGTGACAGAATTTCATGTGTTTATTTTGTCTTGTGTCTCCCTAATTACATAAAAAATAGTCTTCTTTAATGACCTGGCTTTGACTTGCAACAAGGGCAGTTGCATTTTTCTTTGCTACAAGGTCATGTTATTTCCTCTCGGCAGTTACTGCTAAATTCATTTTATTAACCCTTTGATACATACGTAGTGTTTTTAGCTAGCTATTATGCGTATATTTTGTTTCTGGATTTTTCTGATAATTCATTTCAAACTGATACTATTATTATGGTAATATAAAGGTGAATTGTCTATAATAATACTGTTTTGTTTTCACAGTACTAACATAAATAAAAAAATAACTGTACATTTTCTTCATTCTGCATGTTATGCATTGTAGACCTCTCAGGTAAAGAAGTTAACTATTTTTTTCTAACTGTCCCTCTCAAATGCGGCCTTTGGTTTTCAAATGTAAGAACAAGCCATTGGACCTAACGTAGCTCATCAACCCATATTCACCTAACTTTTACAAAATATCATTAAGCGAGAGGTCTGACAGTCCCTTAAGTACTATCTCTCCACTATTTAATAACATATTCCACATGTTTGTGGTTCTCTGTGAGGAAAACATTTTCCCTTCACCAACTTTCACATGTTCCCCAATTTAACAGTGGAACCCAATGTACTAAATTCTTTGATGGTTTTGAACACTTTTATCATAACCTTGATTTGCCTAAACTGAATCAGATTAATTTCTCTTTACAGTGGACCCTTGACTTACAAACTCAATTTGTTCATGAGGGCTGGTTGTAACTCAAGACTATTTTTCCCATAAGAAATTATGGAAATACCCATAATGTGCTCCGAACCTCCCACAGCAACACTTACTTAACCTTTTCATAATAAAAATGGGTTGTATAAGAGAGATAGATAGATACTTTATTATGAGCATAATTTACCAAAACACCAATAATTTTTCTAATGTACTAACCAAAAAGTTATAAAAAGTGCCTAGCCTACCAGAAACAACAATTTCATATTGTACTCACCATTTAATTTGACATCTTTTGGCTGCAGGAAGGGAGGAGGAGGAGAATGAAACGGAAGGTGGTTATTGTTTAGAAGGAGCCTCCTTATGCAAATCTTTTCTTTGTAAAATTGTCGAGATGGTGGATTTTGACATGCTGTACATATTAGCGAGATCGGTCACGAACACCATTCTCATATTTCTGCACAATTTCCTTCTTCGTTTCGATTGTGATCGCTGTTTCTCAAGTTAATAATGACAGTAATTGAGCACTCAGTTCTAAGCTGGTCATGTTGTTAACTGCTGTAATAAAACACTCCAAAGCAAGCCGGTGTTGACTCAGCCTGATGACATCATCATGTGCTGCGCCAGCCCACTAGCTAACATCCCTTAACAATCGCTTTCTTTACCTTTGTTACCTTCTCTTCCTTCCTTAGCAATTATGCGTCTTGCTTGCCAAGGTCTTAGTGAATTATATATATATAGATAAATCACTGCACTGACCGAAATTACGTCCACAAACACATGTATCTGGGCTCCGACTGACGCTTACGAACGCTCTCGGCTGTTTGTTTACAATCACACAAGCGGATACACGTGACCGCATTCGGGTCATAACGCAAGATGTTGGTCGTAAATCAAAACAAAAATTTTGGTCGTAAATCAAGTTGTTCGTATGTCAGGCCAGTCGTATGTCAAGGGTTGACTGTACTTTCGTAAGAAAAAGCTTTGAATCTACTGTTTAGTTATTTGAGTCCACTTAACTTCTGATTAATTTATTATACCTGAAATGCAAACAATAAAAATATAATTAATGGGACTGGATATGAAAAAGTATGCTTCTGATGAATGATGCTTTGCTCGATTGTATGTCATGTTGTGACTGACCTTCTATAAACCAGAGAGCAGTAATGCAGATTTTAGGAGAGAGTGAAGGCAGGAATATTGGCTTTTACATTAAAGGATGTACAGTAATGAACTTAGCAAAGGAAATCTGAGGGGTTGTCCTGTACATTGAGTAGAGCAACAGACTGTAAGAAAAGAGAGTTGCGTCTTTGACAGAAATTAATTTGTCAGTTTGTCCTGTAATTAAAATGGACACACTTTCTCCAAGTGTGGACGGTAAGCAAGTTTGTGTTTAGTACAGCAGCTTGCATTTTTAATTAGAAAAAGAACAGATGAAGTATTTGCTCACACTGTGTAGTAAAAATATAAGGCTTGTTAGTTTAAATTCCAAATGTATCAATCTATACTAATAAACGGCAAAGCCCTCACTCACTCACTCACTCACTCACTGACTGACTGACTGACTGACTGACTGACTGACTGACTGACTGACTGACTGACTGATCACTAATTCTCCAACTTCCCGTGTAGGTAGAAGGCTGAAATTTGGCAGGCTTATTCCTTACAGCTTCCTTACAAAAGTTGGGCAGGTTTCATTTCGAAATTCTACGCGTAATGGTCCTAACTGGAAGCTATTTTTCTCCATTTACTGTAATGGAGATGAGCTTGAAACCCGTGGGGGCGGAGTTTCGTGTGACATCATCACGCCTCCCACGTAATCA
>JANRMT010062820.1:45295-89279 GCA_026402145.1 Polypterus bichir lapradei
AAATTTTTCCTTTTCTTTTTCATAACTTCTTTAACACAGTACTTCTCCACTGCGAAGCGCGGGTATTCTGCTAGTTTCAGTATATATGTGAAACACAGTCTCTTGTGAACATGAACAAGCCACTAGCTGAAACACACATGAAATGAATATATTCCAAATAATGATGTATTATTTACCCTATACAATTCCAGACACTTAACTCCCAGATGAAGAGACGTCAGCTCTGAGAATTTTGCGTCTGACTTGACTTCATCTGCCTCAGTGGGGGATGAGTGAGCAGGCTGCCTGCTGCTTGTGCTGATTGACACATTTGCAAACAAAGACAGTGATGAGGAGATCTGAGGGAATTTAAGGTGGAATGGCATTATGAATATTTTCATAGGGATTCTAGTGTTAAACCTTGTTTTAGCCTTTGCAGGTTCTCTCCACATTCCCTGCTCTCCCTGGCAGTATGTAACTGAGCTAATCACCTCCTTGTCGGGACTTTTTGTCATGTGCCTGCATTTTTGCTTTTCCCAAACTTTTGCTAAAGTTCTAATTAAATACACAATTAAAACCAATGTTATTTTTCCCTGTAAGCTCTAAAATATAGTTAGTCTGAAAAAACTGAAAAAAATCTAGATTTCACCCTCATTACAAGAAGTATGAATGAACCCTGCATTATTTAAAACTTGTGGTCCTTAAACAGGTAAGAGGGTAGATATGAAATACAGACAAAAATGTCTGACTATATTTCTCAGCATGCTTTATCCATGGTTGAACATTTACCTCTATTAACTGCTTTGCTCATTTTATTATTGCCTGTTTCAACTTAAATAAACTTAAAGTTCAAAGTAGGATTTTCAGGCATTATAATTTATTAAAGTTCTCTATAAGCAAGTAAACCTCTTATCAGGTTGGAGTCCTGCATTAGAGGCACAGCATGGCCAATTATTCCTCAGGGTGATAAATGATGTAGGTGCAATGCAGAATGAGATCATGCCACAAGTATTGCCAAAAGTACTCTAACTTTTTAAAACAGGCTCTCATTTGTAGATAATGGTGTTGGATACTAGCATTGCCTTTTCACATTTGTCAAGTAAGTATCATGTAATATGTTTACCTTTTTTATGAACAAACTGTTTAGTAAATGCCAGTGTGTTCAATGCCTATATAAAAACTCTTGAATGTCATAATGGGAAAACAGATTTATAGACTTGCTGTCCCCTTGTTGAAATTATGCAAAATTCTGTATATTTTATGTGAATTAATTACAACACTAATTTTATAACTGATGCTGTTTCTATTAGCTATTAATATGTCTGGTGTGCGTGCTTGGTGTGTGGGTGTGCCCTGTGGTGGGCTGGCGCCCTGCCCAGGGTTTGTTTCCTGCCTTGCGCCCTGTGTTGGCTGGGATTGGCTCCAGCAGACCCCAGTGACCCTATGGTTAGGATGTAGCGGGTTGGATAATGGGTGGATATAAGGCTATGTCATTAAAAACAACTAAAAAATAGTAAGCATTATATTAAAACTTTATAAAGCAGTAAATAGATCACATTAAAAGTTAAGGACAGAATTCTGTCTGTCACTATACTAAAAAGACATTTGAAGTTATGCATGCTACGTAGACAAGAGCAACTATAAGGATCTCTGAACTAAGAAAGATGTTGTCCTGATCTAATAAGTTAAGGGAATGGACATCTTTCAGTCTTGATCAGAAATGGTATACAAGAACCCAGGAATTCATGTTAATCACTTGGAATTGCTCCAGCTAATTAGGGAAGCAAACACTTGAGGAAACAGAATAAATAAATAAGAGTAAACACATTCATGATAGATTCCATGAAGCACATTAGACACCTAAATTTATTTTTCAAAGGGACATATGAACCACTAAGCATTTTACTTAAACAAACAAGCTTCATGAAATATATGGATTCGTTATCCAGGTTAAATACATTTAACCTTTTCAGCCATAAATCACAGGAAAAGGGTACTAACCTTACAAATCTTTTTTTCTTTTTTGCAGAGTCTTCTGGGGTTTTGTATACAATTTCTCCTTGTTTCTTAGGTGTCTGTAGAAGTGCCTGGGCTGATTTTATCCACTCACTTGCAGACATACTCACATTCCGTCTTTGAATCATTGTCATTTCTGAGTTATTTTCAAGGGAACTGATGAGGGTGGCATCACCGTCTGAAGAATACTCTGAAATTTCAGCATCAGTATTAACCTGAAAAAGTGAGAAAAATGACTATCACATGAAATTTAATGGGATTTTAGAGTACAAATTAAAATCAAAGTCAAAATAAAATAGAAATCTGTAAAGATATTAATAACATAGTTCTCAGTTGATCTTTATCATACTGTACACAGCTCCATTAAAAAGTATGCTCCAGGGTCAATAAGACTAGGAAACACACAGACCTCTGGCCCTTAAACAAAGGTGGTTCATACAAAGCAAGCTAAACCTTTCCATTTTGGCAAGACAGTTTTGTTTTCACCCTGGAAAAAATACAGATTCACAGTGAACACATTAGTAATATAAAACTTTCCAAAGTAGTATTCATTTGTTGGCATTCTGTATTCTGTATTAAGTGCATTCTGTGATGCACACAACATTCTACAGATGTCACCACTCTTCTTTTTTCCTTCTTCCTTCACAAAGTTGTTTTTCATGGTCATTGACCAATAAACAATTCTTACACTTGATTATGAATTTGGAAAATGTATGTAGCATGTCTTGGTGGGGGGGGATTACCAATGGATGGGCTTGCGAGGATCAATCTTTTCTTACAATAAACATTTCTGCTCGCCAGTAAAACACTCAGCAGATGGAGCCAATTTTCTTTCTGCCATGTCTCTTTGTTGAGCACTTTACCTTTGCAAGATTGCTGCGACTTCGAACATTTTGACATTCCAGAATATACCAGGACATAAGCTTTCATCTAAGGCCAAGATCAAACTTCTAACCCTAATTCTTTTTCTCTTTTTTATCACATAATCAGCTTCTGCAATTTGCTTCATGCTCAGTAAATGTCACTGGTCTTTTTTTTCTGCCATTTCACCTTCTTGACTGGTTTGCTGTAAGAAACACATGAACCCAAGGTTGGCGCTACCTCAAATTTGGAGATTCACAAGCAAGTATGAGGCCATAAGCTTTCAATTAAGACCAAGATCGTTACTAGACCCAGTACTGTGTGAGTACTTGTGTGACAGATGAACAAATCTTGGTATTTTATGTATAGACTTGCCACAAAACTGCTTGAATACAGGTTTTAAATTATTTGAAAATATTTGCCATCTCTTGCCCTATGTGTATCTTTAGTGCCCGTCCTCTGTATCCAGGTGTGTCTAAACCATGCTTGACCTGACACTCCCTCTCTTGAGCTTGTTCCCATAAATTCTGCTTCACAGAGACTCATTACTTTTGAAATACCTTCCTCACCTCCTGTTTGGTTTCATACTCCTGTCTTTGGTGACTCTCTCTGTATGCCTCCTATGCCTTTATGTGTCTCACACTTGCACTTCCTCTTTTGATTGTGTCACCAAAGACAAACAGACCAACCTGATTGTTCTGAGGGACTGGACACACACACACACACACACACACACACACACACACACACACACACAGACCTTAGTGTTTTATTATGTAGTAGATTGTTACAAAAAAGTAAAAAGCAAAAATGTAACAATTAGAAACTATAATGTTACAAATACACCCATAGCCGGCATTATTAGAAGTAAATTCAAAAAGATTTTACAAAACTGTGTTAAGAGCAGCCGCACAAATCCAGAACAGTTATGGTATGCAACTCTAAAAATAGAACTGTACAAATATTGCATAATATGTTGTAAATTGCTTGTATGGGCGCTGCCATTTATAAAGTAACATGATATCTGTCTCATTGATGAAGCAAAAAAATAACAGACAACACTCCAACTTTAAAATCAGTTAAAGTAAGTCGCACCTGAATGTTTGGAAAATGTACTTATAGTCTACTTCTTAAAATAAGAAAGTGCTTATTTTGCTATAATTAAAATACATAGACAAACAAACTTGAAAAACACAACGTGTTCTGACATTTAATTGCCATTAATAGTATTCCTTTCTCATGATGATGGCTGGCTTATAAGATGCTTTTGACATCCTACAGCCTTTCTCTTAGATTTCTGTGTTGAATTGCAATCTACATTACAGAAACCATCATGCAGAAACTAAGCAATCACTGTACAGGTATACAATAACTGAGTTTAGAAAATGGATGAATGGTTGGGTGGATGGACAGATACAGTATCAGATTGTGACTGAGGCAACGAAATCAGGTTTTCTGTACATTTTATTTTCCTGCTGCCTGGAGTAGCTAAAATGTCAACACCAAAAAAGTCTGTGATCCTCTTGATTCAGAGGATCAACAGCTCTACTCCAAGCCTCTCCCGGATGTCAGCGTTTCTCGCCCTATCTCTAAGGGAGAGCACATCCACTCTGCAGAGAAAGCTCATTTCAGCTGCTTTTACCTGCGATCTCATTTTTCTTTCATTACCTAAAGGTCATGACCATAGGTGAAGGTAGGGACATAGATCGTCTGGTAAATTGAGAGCTTCTCTTTCTGAATCAACTCCTTCTTCCCCACTACAGATCAGTATAGGACCGCATAACTGCGCTCGTCACCCCAATCCATCTGTTAATCTCACCATCCCTTTTCCCCTTACTCATAAACAAGAACCCCAAGGTATTTAAAATCTTTCACTTGAGGCAGTAACTCACCTTCCATTTAAAGAGGACAGTTCACCTTTTTCCTGATGAAGATCATGCCCTCATATGATATTGTAATTACCTTGATGTCACGTAAGTACTATTGTCGTAAAAGTAAAAACTTACATTCAAGTGGTAATTGATAAAACAACACATACATTTGATTTGTGTCTACAAGACGTAACATTTCTTATTTCATCGTACATTTACACAGATGGTTGTAGACACAGAACACACATGAAATGTATTTACAGTATTTCAGATAACGATATATTACTACCTATATAATTCCTTACTACATTACTAGATAAAATCTTCAGCGTAGACTTGAGCTGAAAGTGAAAATACTGGCTTTGAAATGGCTTTGGCTGGTTGAATGGGGGATAGATGAGTGCAGATGGAGTGTTGCTAATTGACACATTTGCAAAACAAACATAGTTATCGGTGGGCAATTGGGTCCTAGTATGTGTTTAGGAACAGATGGGTATTCAGGGAGAATAAAACTTTTTTTTTTTTTTTTAAGAAAACTAGTTAAAAGGGTCTTTTTTCATGAAGCTATGGGTAAATATACTAATGCACTAATAAATTACAGTTTTGATTTCTTTTGTTTATAACCTTCATGAATTAACCTCCTCAGTGTTAAACCCGAACATCACTTGGGCTATGAAAATAGTGCTGAAAGCATTAGTCTCAGGTGTCACTCAGACAACTGTATAGACACATCTTACCTAAGTTTGGATCGGAGGATTACTCAGGCTGTAAAAAAGCTAACACCATTAGTCCTAAGCATTACTCGGGCAACGGTATAGGGGTGTCTTAGTTAATCATTAGGCCCAAGCGTTACCCAGGCAATGGTGTAGTTGTGTCTTCGAGGCTTCATAATGGTGTCTCATAAGAAACATTTTTTAAGCCTCCCAGGTTTTGTATACTCTTGACAGTGATACGAGCAGTGATGTTGAGGAGCCTCTCATCATCCATGATGATGAACTGAATCTGTCTCCAGACAACGAAATTGAAATGGATGGTGAAACCAAAAGCAATTCTAATGAATCAGAAAGTGATGCTCGTGTCTGTGTTTCTGTTGACTCTGCTTCAAATAAACCAGCAACACCTCGTTTTGATTTTGTGGGGCAGCCAGGAATAAATGTAAAATAATTAGATCTACAGGTGAGGGGATGCTGGCGCACGCAAGTTGCTGCCGCTCCTCCCTGTTAACAACACTTTTCGCAAAATTCGCTTTAATTCTACACTTTCTCACGCTTGTTTTATTTCTTTTATTGTACGTATAGCTCGTGGATACAGCAGACTTGAATTGCATGGATTTGGCTTAATATTTACAGATTTTATGGACTCTACTTTGATTGGGAACAGCTGAGTCTGTGGATCGCGGGACGAGACCTATGAACATTTCTTTGTACCTGGCATATATGACCTCGGGATGATCGGTCTCTGTGATTATATTCGCTATGCTGATCTGCTCCCGATTCATTTTACAGTACTCTACAACTGGGATCTGATCTGATGCTCATACTAACCTGGCTTATGGCGATCACGCATGAAATTAACAAGCGTTACGGTTTGTGGCTGTGTATTGGAACCTCCAAATCCTGCTGCCTCCTCCTGCTATGCTTTTGCTGCTTTGCTATCGCTGTTCACCTCATCTCCGCTACCACACCCGCCTGTCCTGATGGTTCCGCTATGCTGTGCTGCTTCTCCACTGCTTTTCAGATAAGTATTGCCAAATATCATGCTAAAATACTCTCATGACAAACTCCTTCTTATTAAACAGTTTGTCCAGAACAAATGGTCTGATTGGAACATCCTAAAAGACGCAGGTATTTTGCAGCGCCCGAAATATATACATCGCGGGTCAGGTCGCCGCCACCGCCGGGCTGCGAATGAAAAGACAACCGGCAGCATTTGCTCAGGAATAAGCCTTCCTTCTCATTGCCCTGGAAATACAAGTATCAGTGTGCCAAATTTACATTGTGTGGAAATAAACCCTGATCACGGCTCTGTGCAAAAAGATGCCTCATTAACTAATATTGCACTGTTTAACTCGAGATCTCTTAATGGCAAAGCATTGGTGCTGTCAGAACTCATCACTGACACCATCACTGTGTTTAACAGAGACTTGGCAAAAACCGAACGAATTGATGCCTCTCACGGAGGCGACTCCACCTGGTTTCACTTTCCATACAGAACCTCGCAGCTCTAGACAAGGAGGTGGGCTAGCGGTAATTATCAAAGCAGACTTAAATATCAAACGAATCCCAATTGACTGTCCACTGTCTTTTGAGTGCCTGGCTCTTAAACTAATAACGGAAACAGGTCCTGTCTCACTCATTGTTCTTTATCATCACCCAAAATACAATGCATCCTTTTTATCTGATCTGATTGAACTTTTAACCCACCTAAGCTCTTACTCTCAGAGAATTATCCTTCTTGGTGATTTCAACATCCATATTGACACTACTACATCTAAACTGAGAAATGAATTCCTTTCCTTACTGGACTGTTTTGACTTAACACAACATGTTGATTTTCCCACCCACTCTGGTGGTCATATATTGGATCTGATCTGCACTTCTGGACTATCTGTTGCCAATATTTACAGCACTGATTTGGGACTCTCTGACCATAAAGCAGTATTTTTCACTGTCTCACTGCCTTTACCTCCTCTTACCTGTAAACAACAAATCTCTTACAGAAACCTTAAAAATATCTGTCCCTCTATCCTTTCTGGATCCATTTCTGATCTTTTACTGTCTGCACCTATTCCATCAACACTAGATAGTCTTGTTGACCACTATAACTCAGCCCTTCATTCAGCATTAAATAAAACAGCTCCTTTAAAATTAAAGGAGGTTTCCTTTAAACGTTCAGCTCCTTGGTATAACTCAGAATTGCTATCTATGAAAGCAGCTGGCCGACGCCTTGAGAGAATGTCACGTAAGACTGGCCTCACCGTGCACATCCAGGCGTTCTCTGACCACCAAAGAGCTTACAGAGAAGCACTAACTGCTGCTAAGAACACCCACTATGGCAGAATAATAGAAAGTGGCCACAATAACCCAAGGGTTTTGTTTTCTGTAGTTAATAAACTACTCGAACCTGCATCTGGCCCAACTACCTCTTCTACTGAAGTCTGTGAGGATTTCCTCCACTTTTTCCGTAACAAAATTAAAGATCTAAATAATTCAACTAACATAAATGCATCATCTGTTTATATCTCTCCCTGTTTTCCCACTCCATCCAGCTCCTTCTCTAAGTTCTCACCAGTCACATCTACTTTTGTTAATGACCTGCTTTGTAAGATGAGGCCGACTACTTGTGTACTGGACCCCATCCCCAGCACACTACTTAAATCCTGCCTTCATGCCATAATCCCGACTGCTACAACAATAATAAACTCATCCCTTGACACTGGCTCTGTGCCGCTCACTTTTAAAATTGCTTCTGTAACCCCAATGTTAAAAAAGTCTGGTCTTGATGCTGACAATCTTAACAATTTCCGGCCTATTTCCCACTTACCTTTCCTGTCTAAAGCTCTTGAGCGTTTTGTAGCCTCCCAGCTCACCAATTACTTAACCTCTAATAACTTGATGGAACCCTTTCAGTCTGGTTTCAGGGTGCAGCACATCTGTGAAACTACTCTGCTACGGGTAACCAATGATTTGCTTATGGCAGCAGACTCTGGACAAACCAGCATATTAATTCTGTTAGACCTCAGTGCAGCATTAGACACTGTCAGACATGACATTCTACTGTCCAGAATGGAGAACATGCTGGGTATCTCTGGCACTGCCCTCCAGTGGTTCATGTCCTATCTGACTGATAGGCAAGAGTTTGTTAGTCTTGGCAACAGTAGATCCAGCTTGGCGCCAGTCACACAAGGAGTTCCTCAGGGCTCTGTCCTTGGCCCTCTTCTCTTCTATATTTATATGCTTCCCCTTGGCCATATTATTCGTAGCTATGGACTTGGCTATCATTTTTATGCAGATGATACTCAACTCTACTTCAATGTTAAAAGTGGAACTTCATCAGAGCTTTCTCAGCTCACAACCTGCCTTAGTGAAATTAAAACCTGGATGGAGCAGAACTCTTTAAAATTAAACTGCAACAAAACTGAACTCCTGCAAATTGGGACTAAAGTGCAACTTAAAAAAAATGAGTTCCTTCCCAGTCCATCTTGGCAGTGATCTCATCACACCTGCCTCTACTGCAAAGAATCTTGGTGTCATTTTGATTCCTCCCTTTCTTACTCCGCCCACATAAATCACATTAAGAAACTTTCTTACTTTCACCTCCGTAACATATCCCGTGTTCGCTCCTTCCTCTCCTTTTCTAATGCTGAGGAACTTGTCCATGCTTTTATCACATCCCGCATTGATTATTGTAACTCGCTGTTGGCAGGTGTCCCTTCTGATCTTATATCACAGCTCCAGCTTATTCAAAACTCAGCTGCAAGAGTCCTTACTTCAACCCAGCAGCAGCGAGCACATCACACCCCTCGTGCTCCGTCTTCACTGGCTCCCTGTGTCTTACAGAATCGAATATAAAATCCTACTAATAACCTACAAAGCCTTAAATAACCTTGCACCAAGCTACATCAGTGACCTTCTCCATCACTATGTGCCTGCCCGCTCACTAATTTCCTCTGATTCTGGTAATCTTGTTGTGCCCCACACTAATCTACACTCCATGGGCGACAGGGCCTTCAGCTGTATAGTGCCCAGACTCTGGAATGACCTACCAAAATTAATCAGGTCAGCTGACTCCATGAATTCTTTTAAAAAACAACTCAAAACTTATCTGTTCAGGAAGGCTTTTAGCTCTGCTTGACTTCATTCCCCTTCTCTCAGTTTACCTCTCTGTCAAGATGCTCATGTAACCTGTGTGTGTGTGCTAGACCATCAATTCTGTTGTCTGTTAGGCTTTCTCTGAATTTACTGTCTTAATATTCTTTACTAGCAAAATACCCGCGCTTCGCAGCGGTGAAGTACTGCCTTAAAATTTTTATTAAGAAGAAAATTAAACCTTTTTAAACTGAGGGAAAATATACCAATAATTATTTGTTAAGGATCTCTTTGTATGCCACGTTGTCAGTTCGGCCCTCCAGTTGTAATATGACCAAGCTGTAGCTGTGCGCTGAGCTTACTCTTGAGCATGCAACGTACAGTTGGCCATGTGAACAGTAATCTTGTTTCAAATCTCACACCTTGGATTGCTGCTGTCATAATCGGTTTGAGTTTCATGGTTTGTTTCAGTTACAACAGTATTTGTAGGACTTGTGTTGAAGAGACATTCGGCATCTGTCAAGCGTTGTAAGTATACAACCAGTTTCATTGATAACTTCACATCCAGCTTTTGAGAGTTTAAACATTTCTAAACATCAAAGTGTCCACTACTGAAATCGTCACCTGTGAAGCTAAGATGTTTAAGAGGCATTGGCGGTTGTCCAAAGGTGTAAAATATTTGGCCATTTCGGTACACTTAAGCATTTCACTCTTCTAGTGCTCCTGTGTAGTATAATTATCTCCTGTACCGTCATCAGTCCACACCTTGAACCTGTCCCAGTCATTCAATAAATAAGACACAATGTTCCTCCGGATATCAATAGTGAGCCTGATATGGCTGTGCAATATGAGAATGGAAAAGGCAGGTGCCATCTCCGGGCATGGAAACCACTTGGTAAGTGACAGTTCTTTGATCGATGGTGATTACCTCGATAGACATGTTAATGGGGGTATGGTTGGAATGATAAAGGAAATTGGTACCTGAACAATGTAAAGTAAGTCTAAAATACCTATACAATAACTATAATCGTAATAAATGAACAATAAAACAGCGGAGAAGCCGTGGATTAAATAAAAAGGCTGTAGTTATCAGCAGGGAGACGTGAATACCGTGGCGAAGCAAGGAAGGGAATGTAGAGACTGGAGCGACAGACGGCCTTATATAGGCAGGCAGCCAAAAACGTGGGAGGCGTTGGGATGGGGGACCCAACGCCGCCTCACACGGTGACCGAGCTGCAGGCTATGGACGTATATATGTACGTAAGTAGGATTCAGTTAGCGTTGGGAACCCGCGTACCAAATTTCTTGAAGATGGGCCCATAAGTAACAAAGACCGTTGAAAAGTTCAATATGGCAGCCGACAGTGGCATCATATCACCAAAATAAGTACCAAATTTCAGCCTTCTATCTATGAATAAGAAAGTTCAACATGGCGGACGTTGTTGACCGTTATGACCGTTACGCGTAGAATTTTGAAATGAAACCTGCTTAACTTTTGTAAGTAAGCTGTAAGGAATGAGCCTGCCAAATTTCAGCCTTCTACCTACACGGGAAGTTGGAGAATTAGTGACGTTGGAAACTTCAATATGGCGGCCAACAGTGGCATCATACCACTGAAATAAGTACGTACATCGGTTTTGGTTAGCGCAGGGAAGCCAACTACCAAATTTCGTGAAGATGGGGCCATAAATAAGAAAGTTAAACATGGCGAACATTGTCAACCGTTATGACCGTTACGCGTAGAATTTCGAAATGAAACCTGCTTAACTTTTGTAAGTAAGCTGTAAGGAATGAGCCTGCCAAATTTCAGCCTTTTACCTACACGGGAAGTTGGAGAATTAGTGACGTTGGAAAGTTCAATATGGCGGCTGACAGTGGCGTCATACCACCAAAATAAGTATGTACATTGGTTTTGGTTAGCGCAGGGAAGCCGCCTACCAAATTACGTGAAGATGGGGCCATGAATAAGAAAGTTCAAGATGGCGGACATTGTTGACCGTTATGACCGTTACGCATAGAATTTCGAAATGAAACCTGCTTAACTTTTGTAAGTAAGCGGTAAGGAATGAGCCTGCCAACTTTCAGCCTTCTACCTACACGGGAAGTTGTAGAATTAGTGATGTTTGGAAAATTCAATATGGCGGCCGACAGTGGCGTCATACCACCAAAATAAGTACATACATCGGTTTTGGTTAGCGTAGGGAAGCCACCTACCAAATTTTGTGAAGATGGGGTCAGCCATCTATCTACACGGGAAGCTGGAAAATTAGTGACGTTGGAAAGTTCAATATGGCGGCCGACAGTGGCGTCATACCATCGAAATAAGTATATACATCAGTTTCGGTTAGCGCAGGGAATCCGCCTACCAAATTTCGTGAAGATGGGGCCATAAATAAGAAAGTTCAACATGGCGGACATTGTGAAAATTAGTGACATTGGAAAGTTCAATATGGCGGCCGACAGTGGCGTCATACCATCGAAATAAGTACATACATCGGTTTCGGTTAGCGCAGGGAATCCGCCTACCAAATTTCGTTAAGATGGGGCCATAAATAAGAAAATTCAACATGGTGGACGTTGTCAACCGTTATCGACTGTTATGACCGTTACGTGTAGAATTTTGAAATGAAACCTGCTTAACTTTTGTAAGTAAGCTGTAAGGAATGAGCCTGCCAAATTTCAGCCTTCTACCTACACGGGAAGTTGGAGAATTAGTGACGTTGGAAACTTCAATATGGCGGCTGACAGTGGTGTCATACCACCGAAATAAGTATGTACATTGGTTTCGGTTAGTGCACGGAAGCCGCCTACCAAATTTCGTGAAGATGGGGCCATGAATAAGAAAGTTCAACATGGCGGACATTGTTGACCGTTATGACCGTTACACGTAGAATTTCGAAATGAAACCTGCTTAACTTTTGTAAGTAAGGTGTAAGGAATGAGCCTGCCAAATTTCAGCCTTCTACCTACACGGGAAGTTGGAGAATTAGTGATGTTTGGAAAATTCAATATGGCGGCCGACAGTGGCGTCATACCACCGAAATAAGTACGTACATCGATTTTGGTTAGCGCAGGGAAGCCACCTACCAAATTTCGTGAAGATGGGGTCAGCCTTCTACCTACACGGGAAGTTGGAAAATTAGTGACGTTGGAAAGTTCAATATGGCGGCCGACAATGGCGTCATACCATCGAAATAAGTACATACATCGGTTTTGGTTAGCGCAGGGAAGCCGCCTACCAAATTTCGTGAAGATGGTGCCATAAATAAGAAAGTTCAACATGGCGGACGTTGTCGACTGTTATCGACCGTTATGACCGTTACGTGTAGAATTTCGAAATGAAACCTGCTTAACTTTTGTAAGTAAGCTGTAAGGAATAAGCCTGCCAAATTTCAGCCTTCTACCTACACGGGAAGTTGGAGAATTAGTGAGTGAGTGAGTGAGTGAGGTCAGTCAGTCAGTCAGTCAGTGAGGGCTTTGCCTTTTATTAGTATAGATTCCATCTTTTAAATCAAATGAATGTTTACTACAACAACTAAAATGTGCCAAACTTCCTCAGCACATATTTGGATATTACAGGAGCAAATGGGACTCAGCCACCAGGTAAAAGTAATTTGTGCTTTCCAATTCAATGGCAAATTCTGGATTTGGCATAAGAAATAGAAGAGTCTGGTTAGATATGTTGGCTTGAAAACAGATCAAAGGCAAAAAAAAAAAAAAAAAAAAACAGGAAATCACAGGAAATCTGAAATAATTATAAGCTCAAATTGACAAACTAATAGTTATAATACATTTCATTCAAAAAGGTAGGCTTAAAGTTGCAACACCTCTAAAAAAGGAGAGAATGACTTCAAAAAGTGAAGCATCAGGAGTTAGTGACATTTGAAATTTGAGTTAATTTGCCTTATTCATTAAATGAGTTGCTAAGTGTTATTAACCAGCTAATGTCTCCTCCATACAATGATGACATCTCATAACAGCAAAAGTAACAAACCAGACTTAAAATGTATGCTTTTATAAAAGCAGTTTTAAAGAGTTTGTGTAAATTAAAATATTGTGAATTATTTTGATATTCAGTATTGGTAATTTGCATGATAGTGACGTAATGTTGTTTGAATTTTTTAGTATTGGTTTAACACAGTGTTTAATTTTCATTTAACAGACAGGTACTGTAAATGAATAAAGATAATGTGTGCACTGTTAAATAAATTGGGTAGTCCATGAAGATCATATCATTGTTTTTAACAACCTGATGCTGAAATCTCCAAAGTAATTAAAACACCTTTAGTTTTTGTAATCTGGGGTTCCCCCTCACTCTCTCTGCCACACAAGAAATTAAACTTCTAAACTGTTTATTTTTATAAATTAAATTTTGGGATTTATAATTTTTTTTTAATTTTATATCAAATCACAGAATTTAATAAATTAAAAAACATTAGGTGTGTATGAGAAAAATGAAGAGACACACACAAACAAATCTTAATACCATACCTTAATACACTACCTACAACAGTATGGAGGAGATGGTTAAAGAAATATCACCTTTAGTTTTACCTATTAAGAGTTAAATAATTTAAGGATTAAGACCAAAAATAAAATTTGCATCACTTCAAAACATTTCAGTGTCTAGAGTAATCCCCTATTCTAATATATTCAGTCTCTTACAAATGATGGCCCTTTCAGAAGTTCTTTTTCACATAAAGTGCTGCTGCATCCCATTAAGAAGATTGTGGGTTCGTGTCTCAGGTCCTCCCCGAGTGGTAGCGCTTTGAGTAGGTAAGCCATGACACCAATTTGGTTATCCGAGGCTACACTAATCATACTTTGTATTGGTTACAGCTTAACCAGCCAAGTTTTTACATCTTGCTGTTTACAACTTTCAGTGCAATTACAGCTTTACATGTACATTCTGCTCTCACCTATCACAGAAAGGGGTGGGTAGGAAGGGTTTGGATGGCAAAAACAGACAGAAATGTTCAGCCGGCAAAACTTGTAAAAGTCAAAAGCTGTAAACAGCAAGAATTAATTTAAAGCTGTTTAAGATATTTCACATGAAACTATCCCCAAAATGCTTAAAATTAAACTGAAAACCTAAACACACTAAAAAGAAATATTAATGTGAAAATATTAAAGTGGGAAATAAGTCTTTAATAATTACATATATCCCTAAATTGGCAATGACATCTGGTCTGCATACCACAGTACTGACAATCCACTTTCAACAAACAAATGTTGTTTTCTGCTGAGTTTTCAGTTTTAAAGATGTGTCCTTGCCAAGACCAACTAAGAGCCAAGTATGCAGAAATTCATAGCAATTGTTGGAGTACAAGCTAGATCACTTTTAAAATGTCTTCATATAAACAAGAAACACTACTTGTTTCATGCAGAAAAAATATGTTATACAGAAAGATATCTATATCTTAGATAATGCTGAACAAAAGAAATTACATTTTACCATTTCATCAAGTCAATCAAGTGCATGGATTTAATTTAAAGGTAAAATAGTAACAAATCTAAACAAAATCTGCAAATAAAAGCCATAATTATTTTCTGCTAAAGTGTACATGCTCACCTAGCTAAAAATGAGAGAAACATAAAAACATTACGGACATTCACAAGTATTTTCTTTGCCTGGCATGCAGAAGTTTTGTGTATACACACTATATTGAATACTTAACTCATTCAGTATGGGGTGCCAAAGGGACAGCAGTTTATTTCAAATACTTTATGCACACTTTTTTCTAACATGGCTGCATACAGAATCACATGATTACTACAGACAGGTAAATGTGAAAGGGCCAACTCTATGGTAATGGTTTATACTGTATATTTATTTCTTTAAATGAAATGCAGGAAGGTGAAGTGACTAACTCCAAGCCAAAAAGTGATTCAGTGATGGGTGTTAAGCTGTTCAGTTTTCCTGATTTTGAATATTTATGTGGCTGAGTAATTTAAACCATCCATTTCCCACAATGCTCTCCTCTCTCAAAAGTATAAAGCCAATATGTTCATAACCATAAAATCAAAGCAGAGCAGCCCAGTGGTTGTCTCACATATTAATGCACTGGGATTGATTTCCGCACATAGTTTTTATATGTGAAGTTTGCATATCTGTGTGGGTTTCCCTCTGGGTATTCCAGTTTTCCTCTCAAATCCCAAAGATGTGTTAGATCAGCGGTCTCCAGCTCCAGTCCTGGAGAGCTACTGTAGCTGCAAGTTTTCATTCTAACTCTTTTCTTAATTAGTGACCAGTTTTTGCTGCTAATTAACTATTTCCCTTTGTTTCAATTGACTTTTCTTGAGACTCTGACTGCTGAATTGATTCCTTTTTCCTTAAACAGCACCTAAACATAAATTTGATGTGAAGTGAGCCAACAGATGACCAACTAAGTTGGGGCCTCAAACTCCAATTTTCATTCAGTATCTTAACTTGAAGCCAATTCTCATTGCTAATTAAACCCGTAATTTAATTCCATGGCACTCATTCTGCCCTGGCAGACATTTCCAAAACTGTTGATTTTCTTTTTTAGGAGCACTGTCAAAATGTTTTGTGGACCTGAGCAGATCAACATTACTGAGGCCTTCACCTTTCTTTATCTACAGTTATTGCGTGATGGATGCAGGTTGTTGTTTATGTCTTGGTACATTTTGTGTCTTAATATTGCTTGGTTGCTAATTAAGGAAAAATAAATAATTAAGGGGCCTGAGTCTTAAGTTGTGCATCAATTAAAATTAAGGCAAAGAGTTAATTAGCAGCAAAATCTGGTCACTAATTAAGAAAAGGGTTAGAATGAAAACCTGTAGCCACAGTTGCTCTCCAGGACTGGAGTTGGAGATCCCTGTGTTAGATTGATTAATGGATTTGAAAATGGACATGTGTGAGTCTTACAATGGACTACCACTCCATTCAAAGTTGATTCTCTCCCTTTGTGGGAACTTACTAATTTCTTTCATAACTGTATACACTTCAGTCATGTCACTGCTTAATATAAGTTTGCTTAAGATGAAAAAGTTAAACCCCTTCAGTCTTCTCTTTTCTGGAACATCGCATTTCCCAAATCAGTCAAGTCATTTTTCTCTATGCTTTCTCTAGTGCTGTGAAAAAGAATCTACTGTCATCACCATGTTAGTCTGTCCTCATGAAACAATTTGACTTCCAATGGACCACTTTTTTTTTTTTTTAATATTGCATACTTAATCTTTATGAAAGTATGTCAATGAAGTTGAATTTTTATTGAGACAGCTAAAATAGAGATTGCTATACATATTGAAATTTCAAAACCTGTCACTGAAAATCATTGGCAAATTTCCCAATTTGTCTGCCCTAAAACAAATAAATAATCCATGCAAACTTCAATTAAATTTACTCTTACAAATTTACCTTAACAGAGTTAACTTCAACTTGTATATTTTCTATAACATACTTGTCCAATAATTGCTTCTGTTGGCTAAATAGACCAGCAGAATGGCTAATACAGCAGTGGCTCATGTTGAAATATGCTGCATGTACAGGCAGCAACAGCACTGGTGGCTAGCTAGGAGAAACCTTGACAACACGGATGCACTTCTCCTGCTACTTGAAGGCATACCATCACAGGTCTGGTAAATTATCTTTGTGACCATAAAATTAACAACTGGAAGCACAGAAAGCAAAAGTAAAAATCACATCTAGATATGAATGAAAAAATAAATGAGCTATGCATGTGGGGCATTGAAAGTATAGAGTGAGTATATGTGTACTCAGTATTTTCATTATACTAATAACAACCTTTCAACTGCATTATTTGTAGATTATTATTATTATTCAATATTTAATTGACACTATAAAATGTATTGAAAAAAAACAATTACCTGCTATCCATCATGATCCTTTATAGCCAACAATTTTAGACTGAGCTTCAAACTTAGATTCTAGCATAATTAATTCAAAAATGTTTAGACATAAGGAATCTGAACTACAATTAGCCATATACCATTCACAATTAACAACTAGCAACAAGACATTAATCAATGTAATTTGGACATCACTTGAGTTATAATCCACTGTCTAAAAAAGCTATTTCAGTTATCACAATCCTGTTTGGGCTAAGTTTTTAACTACATACTACTGTAAAATGCTATGCAAACACTAAAATTTAAATTTAATCAAACCTGAAAAGGACTTCTTGTTGAATTAGTACTACTTCCTAAGCAGACACGGGCCTCCTTTACACCTGATATTTTTTCTGGTGATCTAATCACGACTGAATAGCATTTGACCACATTAAAAATCAGGTGAAAGAGATCAAATAGCCATCAGCTAAATTATATCCAGGCACAATCTAGAAAAAAAAAAAAATAAATAAATAAATAATATATAAATACCAAGTGTAAAGAGGGTCATTTAGTACTATGTACAAATCCATGTCTGTTATGAATAAAAGAAAAAAATTGTGTAAGCCTGATTATAGCAGAGTATGAATGCTTTTTAAAAGTAATGGAATACTTAATTACACATACAATAATTGTCTTGATCTGGTCTTGCTGTAAGTCATTTCCCAATTATATAGATAATAAAAAACAGTTGTTACTTGTCATTCACTATCTGCCCAGAGCTTTTCCTAAAAGCCAAATCAGTCCGTCACCAAAGCATATAAAATATCAGATGCTAGACAATATTTACATAAAATGTTTCAAAACAGAGCAATCTTCCCAGTACAGCACAAGCTTTACATAATAGATATTGTGAGGTTTCTGAACTCTTTTGGGGCGACTCGCTGAAGTGCATCCTGAAGCAGGACTGCCGCGTCTGTGTCTTGTCCATTGCCAGGCCAACCATAGGCTGAAGCAAATCTGAGCCCATTGTGGTTGCGCTATAAGCGCCTGTTGTCGATGGGTGATGCAGGGAACATTATAAATGCAGGGAACAGTATTACTTGGCCACTAACCTGGCCATGACCCTGCCTGACTGCTGTGTCTGTGTATAGGAGAGTGGTAGACCCCACTACAATAAATAACCATGCTGTTCCTGTTTCAAGCTGAATAAAGCAGGTTTTGCTAAAGTACTGAGACTCAGCCTCGTGTTTTGGGGTGCAACACAGTGACTCACGCTTCACAATACTGTAAAAGATTTCAAAACAGATCAGGAGGACACTTGCAAATATATCTTCCCAACACTCTGAAGGAATGCAGTATGGAAGAAACTGGCACCTTCTTTCAGTGCACATTTTCCAACTGATAATCAAGTGATTTGTTAATTAAGGACACCGATTCAGCATCTTTTAATTGAAGATTAACTGTTGAATACATGCTGATCCTTATTTTTCTATTTCTTGTATTATGGAATATAATTAAATCCACACACCACTTGGCATTTTCTGTGGCAATGAGTTCAATATATTTGATTCAGTATCACACTATACTTCAGTCTAAACAAAAAATGTTTTTCACATTTTAATGCCATATTTGTGCTTTTTCATGTCCACAACAGTCTGTCATCATCTTCTTTTAGCTGCTCCTGGATCACCTTTTTCCATATCTTCCTGTCCTCTGCTCAGTTACACCCAGCACCTGCATGTCCTTTCTAATCACCGCCATAAAAGTCCTCTTAGGCTTTCCTCTTACTGGCAGTTCTATCCTTAACATCCTTCTTCCAATATACCCAGCATCTCTTTTCTGCACATGTCCAAACCAACACAATCTCACCTCTCTGACTTTGTCTCCCAACCGTCCAACTTGAGCTGACCCTCTAACATACTCATTTCTAATCCTATCCATCCTCGTCACACCCAATGCAAATCTTAGCATCTTTAACTCTGCTACCTCCAGCTCTGCTCCTGCTTCCTGGTCAGTGCCACTGTCTCCAACCCATATAACATGGCAGGTCTCACTACCGTCTTGTAGACCTTCCCTTTCACTCTTGCAGGTACCCGTGATATGAAACACACACACAAATTATCCTGGTCATCTGGGCAGAGAGGTAAATTGAAAGAAGTTTCAGAATGTTAGTTTAAAGCTTTCCTGAACAGATGAGTTTTAAGTTGTTTTTTGTAGTACTAGGGTGTTGTACCGTGTTACCCATTATGAATGTAGAGAAAAGCCAAGCAAAATGACACCTTTTATTGGCTAACTAAAAAGATTACAATATGCAAGCTTTCAAGGCAACTCAGGCCCCTTCTTCAGGCAAGATGTAGGAGTCTCGAAAGCTTGCATATTGTAATCTTTTTAGTTAGCCAATAAAAGGTGCCATTTTACTTGGCTTTTCTCCAAGTTGTTTTTTTAAAAGAATGAATTGAGTCAGCTGATCTAATTAATTTCAGGAGGTCATTTCAAAGTCTGGGTGCTATATAGCTGAAGTTCCTGTCACACATGGAGTGCAGGTTAGTGTGGGGCACAACAAGATTGGCAGAATCAGAGATTTTATACTCAACCCTGTAAGACACAGGAAGCCAGTGAATGCAAAGCAGGATGGGTGTTATGTGCTCGCTGTTGCTTGTCCGCGTAAGGAAACTTACAGGAGAGTTTTGAATCAATTGGAACTATGATATAAAATATGAAAGGGCACCTACCAGTAGGAAGTTACAATAATCGATGCAGAATGTATAAAAGCATGGACAAGTTTCTCAGCACTAGAAAAGGAGAGAAAAGAGCAAACATGGGATATGTTATGGAGGTGAAAGTAAGAAAGTTTCTTAATATGGTTTATGTGAGAGGAATAAGAACGAGAGGAATCAAAAACGACACCCAGATGCCTTGTATTAGAAGAAGGTCTAATAAGATCACCATCAAGAGAAATAAAAAGGGTCTCATTGTCTTAAGTTGCTCTTTAATGTATGTCAGTTTGCAGGAGTTCAGTTTTGTTACAGTTTAATTTTAAAGAGTTATGCTCCATCCAGATTTTAATTTCACTGAGGAAAGTTGGGAGCTGAGAAAGCTCTGATTAATTTTCACTTTTAACATTTAAATAGAGTTGAATATCACCTGCATAAAAATGAGAACCCAGTCCAAAGCTACAAATAATATGGCCAAGGGGAAGCACGTAGTTCAGAAGAGCAACTTTGTTCCAAATCTCTTACAAGCATACTGTAACTGCATTTAATCTTAGTCTTAATCCGCTGCTAGTCCGGTTTTAGATCACATACCAGCTTAAAGTATTGAATACAAAATTTCTAAGCAATAACTAATTCTGCAACCACCTTTAAAAAGATAGCCTGCAATCTATTTTCTAAAAATGCATCCACAAGTTGGACCCTAAATACAAAAATTACAGCATGATTAACAGTTATGCTGATTTTACAGTGTTTAGCTAAAGAAAGGTTTTTAGAATACTGCTGCAATTATTATAAGTGAGGATAAAGAGCATGATAACAGATAAAAAAACTTTTCACAACAGTACAAATACAGAGGTCTAAATTCAGCCAGCCTCCACAGTGCTGTAGTAATGGCAGCAATTAAAGCAGGAGGTTTATGTAAACTGAGGAAATGAAGGCTCACCAGTTGATAGTAGGTTAGAAATTTTGAAATTACAGTTTGTACCAATGAGATGCACATGGCAGAGTAAATCTAAAAACTTAAGCAATGCATATGTGACAGAAGTATACGAGAGCTTCACAAAAATCAACCAAAAATATACGTCAGCTTTTCTTGTCTTTCCCCTTCCTTTCCTTTTCAATTGATCTTAAAAGAAACAAAAATAATGTTCTACCTTTAAGTAGCAAAAAGTACTCCTTAATATAGGAGCTTTTGAAAAAATTGCCACGTGAAACAAACAGCTGTTTTCAAAATTGCCAGAAAAAACAGTCACGTTACGTCACTGGTCTAGCACTGAGGTGGGCGTAGATCTTAAAAGTCAAAAGAATCAATGTGGCAGCTAGAGGGTAGGCTGGCTATGCATGACCTAGTCCACCCTGCTGCCATTGATTCCTGGGTTTTGAGCTTTTTTCCCCCCAAAAACTGTAAAATGTC
Organism: Polypterus bichir lapradei; assembly: GCA_026402145.1. Classification (NCBI taxonomy): domain Eukaryota; kingdom Metazoa; phylum Chordata; class Cladistia; order Polypteriformes; family Polypteridae; genus Polypterus; species Polypterus bichir. The sequence continues at coordinate 66,774 of JANRMT010062820.1, forward strand.
TGATAGATTGACAATAACACCAATATTTACCATTCAATATTTTTTCCCTTCTGCTAATAAATATATAATCAAATTTACCCTCCTCCCATTGCCAATTCATACTTCAATAAGAAAGAGAACTATGAGGTATCTAAATAATAGCAGTACTTCATGATTTGTTGATATCCTCAGAATCTCAAACCTAAGCAGAAAAATAGCATTGATCACCATCTTTAAAAAAACTACATTTAATTACAAATAACTAAAACCTGAAAGTGAAATATATTTTAGATAAAGCATCAACTCTCCAAATTAAAGTAATTCAAGTTAAAATGATTTCACTGTTGTTTAATGATACCTCACATACAGTACTTAAAACACTAAAACTATAAAAAAAAAATGTAAATGAATATCAACTGTGTTGCAAACTACCACTGTGCATGTACCTAATTACTAATCCCACTTGAAAAATGAAAATATTAACCACCCTCATGATCTATTTAGAACAGCGGTGAACACGGCAAATCTAAATCTAAAGACCCCAAAACAAGCCCACCTAATAAAAAAAAAGTAATATTTTTTTTAATGATACATAAAAAAAATAAAAATGAAGTTTGTGCCTTAAACCCCACCTCTGGGGTTAATTCCAAGAATACAGACAGTTCCAGTATCATTTACTATTCTAGGAAGAATAGGCTAAGCTTCCTCCAGTTATAGTATCCTTTGTCCTTACATTGGAAATTTTTTAGGTAGTACCTCTGTCCCCCTCTAGCGGTCATGAGGTGTTGCCATATCAGATATACCTCCATGGACCTAGAGCCAGGTATCTCTGTTCAGTGCTGGGTTGGACTACTTTATAGTATCCAATGGAAGCACCTCTCTTTCACTTGTAGTGATGGCCCTGTTTAATGCCTTTTTCAGGGGGTTGCAACACGCATACATGACACATCTCTTCCAGTGACCTGTATGCTTCCATGCTAGAATGTGCAGGCTCTTTTTATCTCCTGTTCTTTTTTTTTTCTAAAGGAATTTAACCTGCCCTTTGCCATCCCGCCTCACAACTGTATTTGAAATAACGCATAGAAAAGATGTGGAAGAGTGTTTTTTTATTATTAATACACAAGTGTAAGTGAAAGATTCCACCAAGTGCCTGAGTTAAGTTGCCATTTTTACTTTAAAGTTTGAATAGATCACTACCTGTCTGTATATGTTTTCAATTTAAAATGTTTACTACATTGTTTTAGGTGTGAAAAGACTTGAAGTGCATCTCAGCAGCATCAAATTCAAGGCAGGAAATTGGCCTAAATGGGATAACAGCACAAAACAGTTATACCATTGCATATACAAACAAAATATCAAGCAGCTAAAAAATGTACAACAAAGTTAACAGATTTATTTTGTATAAAGTACATTTTTTCATAAGAAAAATTAAAAAACAGAAGGTAACAAGAGATTAAGTAAAGCTGTTTTTATAATTAGAAAACAGCACCTGACTTTCAGTAGATGGAGAGCATTTTTGCAGATACTGCACCAAGACAACACCCAACAGAACAATGTAATGGAAAAAAGAAAACAATTCAAATAATTTTCAAAAGATATAACAAATGGTTTTGTTCTGGAGCAGGAAGTGGTACTTGTGATACTAAAACTAAAATGGAATTTGTTGCTAAAATCTTGTCCAAAGAAACTGACAGACAAGGTGCAGATGAAGAAGTTGAGCTGCTGGCACAAAATGTGAGAAAAATCAGCCAAAGAAATCTTTTTATGTTTTACAAAGACACACAGTTTTTTTTATATACAAGCATGTGCAAGTATGCCTTTAAAGTTGTAAAAAGCTGAAATTAAAACTATAGGCACAGTAAAAAATAAAATCTTGAAAAATTAATATTACATTTACAAATAACACACTGTGAATAGGAACACTGAGAAAATACCTAGTAAAAGATTAAACTTATTTGGTAGCCTTAGTATGTTAAAAATAACTTTTACAAACTATCTTTACTTGATATAACACTTTCTATAACATGCACTGAATAATATAAAATGAATCAAGTGATGCATGATATGTGCAGTACAGCACAAAAACCATTAGCAAGAGACAGTGAAGTCAACAGAAGAGTAGTTCAAAGAGGCATAAGGTAAAGGGACAAAAGGAACAATATTATTACAGATTTAATGTAGGAATGTTGGCTTCAGAATGCAACAGAAAGGTAGTTGTTTGATTTAAAGGCATGGACTGAATCTGTTCCATGAAGAAACATGAGAACATATCTCCAAAATAATGACCACAACAAATATAAATGAATGCCCAAGAAATGGTAAAACTGCCTTGAAATGTGGCCTGTCTTAAGACATAAAAAATTCTGGAAATGATCCAACAAAAAAGAAATTACAGAGGAGGAAGTTAACATTATACAAATAAAATAAAAAGTGCTTTGTGGGTGAAGAAAGTATACAATACAAAAATGGTACAAAATTACGGAAAAATACTGGGTAGAGCAATGAATTCTACAGTGATTATAGAACAGTAATTTTATACACCACTCTCTATGTGAATGTACTTACACTGCGTCTCATTTTATATCTAGGAAGACTTACATGACACTTGTGATTGTGCACACTGTGATTTATAACAGTATCTAGTATGCCTGTATAAATTATATGAAAAAGTTGCAGAATGAGAAAAATACATTGAATAACAAGGCTTGATACAAAAAAAAAGAAGGACTTATACCTTCTTTGATGAGGGAAAAAAAATGAAATATTGAAAGTGCTAAAAAAAAATTTTTGTTGAACTGAAAAATGAGTGCACTCATTCCAGCTTAACAAAGAAAAGGAAAAAAGTGGCAAGATTACCTTTGCCTGTGATCCAGATGGCCTGGACCTGACCCTCACCTTTCCCCTTGCTGCTGGCGAGATAACATGATGGTGAATACATATAGCTTTTTTTCAGTTTTAACCTCAGCAGGCTACATGTGTCAATTACTAATATGCTCTCCTGGCTAAGTAAACTGTTGCAAAGCAGACCTGGGCATTTCCAGGATGTGTTCATTCATGGTAATGCACAGATCACTTTGGTCCTGAATTCAGGTGGAGACAAAAGAGATATATAAGAACATAACCATTTTTATTTCTCCACATGTTTTTTTCTTTCAACATCAAAAAGAGAGTCCCTGAATTAAATAATCCTCTGAATTTTTAAAACTCTGGCAAGTTTCCGCCTATATAAAATGTACCAATAAGTATAATACTGGTGAATAGTTACACTCTTGCTCCCAACATACATTAAATAAAATTTACAGTATGCCTAGCCCATTTTATAACTTTATTAACTAATTATATTAACTAATTAGCTATTAATTTAAAGTGCTATCAAAGTTAAAAATGTTAATTAATTAAACCAAGAGACAACTGTTATTCATAAAAGACCTCCAGCAAAGGTCAATAGAAACAGTTTAAATGACAAAGGACTGTTTGCAAAGCTTGCATTACTTATATGCGGACTCCTCAAAGATCTTGTACACTATAAGGTGAAACAGAACACACATTAATCTCTGGTCTCCTTTTTCATTCAATTATACGACCTCTTCTTATTTGAACAAAAATATTACTTTGTCACAAGTCTTTGTTCATTTACTTGAAAGAACATACATAGAGGTATTAAGATGACCTGGAGAAATGTATAGTGTATTAGGATGGTTAACCTATCCAACTTCAGAAATATTTTCTAGGCTGAAGAGTAAAGCAGGACACAAATACATAATCTTCAATCTAACAAATCAGAACTTGAATTTTAAATGGGGGTGAATGGTGGCATTTTTCTTAAATGTATTGAAAACACTTTGATCACCTATTCTCATTTTTAAACAGCATCTACTTTACAGGCCTTATTGTCTCAGATTTCTAAACTACATAAATATTGTTTTGTATTACTTAAAAGAGCTCAGTATTAAACAGTCTTACTCCACCCATTTTAACTTTTAATATAAATTTAAAGCAGAAATACACATTTTTTCACAGTGCCTGAAAAAAGTGCCAAGTGGGTTTCTTTGCCCAGAATGAACAGTAAGAAATATGTTAAACATGACATGAAAGAGCATCTCTCATGCATAATTTTGGATTCACTTGACTACTTTCTGTGACAGACACTACATAAAGCTCGATTCATAAACTTCTCTCGTACTGTTCCCATTCCCCAGATTACGATTTCAAATTAACTGAGCAAAACAGACCAAATCATTTTGATCAGTCTATCATAAATGTTTATGCAAAATACTTTGTGGTGTTTTCTGTACCGAAAGAACTAAATTCTAAATACAAATACTACATTCAATGTCCTTTTGAATAGTTAAAGAACATGTCACATATTCGACCTCACCTTAGTCAACAGAGCCTATTCATTATATAAAAAACTGAACACAAATAAAATTATTATTACACTGTTCGAAAAGGCTCCCTCAAGAACTTTGTGCGAATTGGAATTTACACAGGGAAAATAAACAAATTCCTTCAAGTGCTGTAGGAAGAGTTTGTTCTCTAGAGTAGAACTACTCAGTTTTAAAACACCTAAAAACTACTAGTTTAAAATACCTAAGCTGTTACATATTGTATGATTGGCATAACAGATTCACAAGCGGAACACGGAAGTATAATTTAGAGTGGAATTACACAGTATCAAATCATACTTCAGTGAAACATGTTAGCTTGAGGTTGCCTTCTAAATTCTGTTTACTTGCAATACCTGGTTACGTACGAGATAGGGACTGTAGGTTTATACTTAAGTTGAATTTGTATGTAAGTCGGAACACGTACATTATTTTAATAAATGCTATTGTTGACCGACTGTAACCAAGTGCTCTGCCAATGAATGATGGAGTTTCACCTCTTTCTGACCTTTTTATTATTTCTACTTTATTTTCAATGATGATGGTTTTTCTCTTCTTTACTGTATCACCAGCACTTGCATCAGATTTGTGTTTCAGAGACATTCTTGAAGGGTGAAAACAAAAGGTTAAGATGAGCTTTTATGCACAGCACTGTACAGCTATCACAATAGGAAGGCACCCGTCCTCAGCACGTCTGATGTATAGGGTGGGCCAGATATAATTATGCAATTTTCATTACGCTATAACTTATTCGGTTTATTACATAGAAAATCACCTGAAAAATCCCAGACCATCAAGAAGTGTGCGAACTGAAGACATGAAGAATCGTCTTCGCGCCGAACTGGAATCGTCCCTGCATAAATCAAAATCATCCAGACGATCTGGATCTGCATAATTAGATCTGGACCACCCTATATTGACAAGAGACAACTTCCTGCTATGTGTGTAACAGTACAAGCTGGCTTGCTATTGAGAATGAATGGGGGCAGCGACGGGCAGTTCATCACCAGCACACCTCACAGTCACCTCCACTACAGCATGCTGCCTGAGTCTGCAACACCACCACCCCCATTCAACACGCAGCCATCCGAGGCACACTACAATGCTACCCCCCACCACCCTGTTCACCCTCAATGGCCTCCATTCAGCCACAACGGGGTCACTGCTTGCAGCATTACCAGCCGCCCACCTAGAATGAATGGAGCAGCCACGTGTGGTGGGCAGGCAGTAAAACCGCTTGCCGCCGGGAGCCGGCCAAAGGACACTACACTGCACGAACAGCGAAATTGTCCCCCTCCAGCCCCCGTCCAGCCACCGCTTGCAGTGTTCCCAGACCGAAGATGACAGAGCGGCAGTTACTGAAGCGCATGGGTCACAGCTGCGGCCCTGTTCGTATGTCGTAGGTCAGATGTACGTAACCTGGGGACTACCTGTATTAACATTGACTGAAACTTCTTTATTTTCATTTATTGTTTTTAATCTGTAATCAGTCATCTGTAATTGTACCGGGTGAGCCAAAATGAAGTACCACATTTCTCAAGGTCATTGAGCAAGGTATAGGCAGCTGAATGGGTTGGGGTGGGGGTACTTTAATAGGGAATCCCTTGAAATTTTCAGCCTGCAACATGCCTTGGTCTGGTGCACACCATGCTTTCGCTGTTGAAGCACTCTTCAAAAACAATGAATCCATCATCACTATGGAACGTGCCTTCCGAAACGCACTTCAGCACTCCTATTAGCGGTGATGCCCCAAATCGGAAAACAATTCTTCTTCTAAATTTAGACAGACGGGTACAACATTGAACATAAAAAGTCTCCAGGCCATCCTCGGAGTATACGAACACCTGAAAATATGCAAGCTGTAAGGGCATCAATTTTGCAGCATCCTAGACGTTCAGTGCACAAACATGCTTCTGCCTCAGTCATTTCCTGCCTCACGTCTTTTGAGGAGGATTTTGCACGGACCTTAATTTCCATTCATCTAAAATGATTTTAGTGCAGGAACTCCCTGAGAGAGACTGGGAGAGCCGTAGAGAGTTGTGCTCAAACATTATTCGAGATGCCATCATCATGTGCAGCGATGAGGCACATTTCCATTTAAATGGCTGTATAAATAAGCAAAACGTTCGCTTATGGGCTGAAACCAACCCTCATGAAATTCATCAGAGACCCCTGCAAGGTGAGCATGTTACAGTTTGGCACACCATTGTAGAAATTGGCATTGTAGGCCCTTATTTTTTTTTTGAAGAGGGGGAAAGCAATGGTCACCGTCACCTCAGAATGTTACACTGAAATGCTAGAGAACTTTATGCGGCCCTAACTACAAGAAATGGATGTGATGGATGCCTGGTTCCAGCAGGATGGAGCAACAGCTCATGGGGCGCTGATATCCATGCAAGTTTTGCGGGAGATGTTTCTGAGGAAGCTGATCTCCCTGAGCAGTGATGTCGGGTGGCCTTCACGTTAGCCTGTTCTCACCCTGTACGATTTCTTCTTGTGGGGCTATCTCAAGTCGAAGGTATACACACACCAACCTCAAAACCTTGAAGCCCTCAAGGACACTATTCACCTTGAAATGGCTGAAGGAGTCCTGCAAGCGTTCACACATCGTCACTTAGAGTGTATCGCTAATCATGGCTACACCTTGAAGACATTATTTTTAAAACACAGTGGTAAAAAATATATTTTGTATACCCTTTTTTGTGTCATAATGAAATTTATTTTATCTTTTTATCTAGCGTTTTTGTAGAATAAACATTTGAAATGTGGTACTTTTTTTGGCTCAAACTGTGTAAGATTACAAAACAGGCTGCTATAATGGCATATTACATTTATTTAATCTTTTTTCAGGCCAAAGAGAAACAGCTTTTCCAACTAAATTAAAATTTCACAGTGACACTACATATATTACACACACAAAAGGGTATTTAACTTACCCCAAAAATCATCAAGGAAAACATACTGTAATTCTGAACACATTTATAAGACAAATAAAAATACACTTTTTTCATATAGATAAGTGGAAAAACCTAAGTTGATTGAAAAGTACAGAATATCTATATAAATATGAGGTAAATATTCAGTATCTCTCACATTTTTTGATGTATCAAATAGCTATTCTTCAAATTTACTCTGTTTTCTGTAATCCCCATTCATAATTCAACCGGTAACATGAACATTTTCACCTGTAATACAAAATACCATGTTTGTCCAAAACTAAAACTTAATATTTTCCAGTGACCATTAAGTACAGGAACAGGAATCTTTGTTTTCATAAACCCCATTACAACATACAGACTACCCCATTAAATTACTGTTAGATTGTGAGGATGAAGGCATGTCTAAATAAACCTAAAGTTTGACTAACTGGAAACTTAACCCAGAAATTGTCTAGGTTGAGGCATAGTACAATTTCCAGATATTGTCAATTCTGTGTATTTGTGAACAAGACCACTTGGTTAAGTATCACATAACAACACAATGCCCACTTATAAGAGTCAACTACTTAAATGAAGTGTACCAGTTATCAAAGACCTGGGTAATTATATACTGTACATAAAATTCTTTGAATAATTTGATTGCTTTGTGGAAGTTTATTTTTTTCAAAGTTTAGCCATTTGAGAATATCTGGGAGCTTGGGAAACAGTGACTTTAGCAATTTAAGTTGAGGCAGTCTTGATATGAAGGTAGAAACTGACTACACAACAAATGAGTCCGTTTCTTTTAGGCCACTAGGATTAACAACAAATCATTTCCTCCTATTTTTTCCATGTCCTACATAATTAGAATTGAATCACAAGTGCTTGATGTGAAGAATTGTACAGCTATTATTAACCATGAAAAAGACTGTGCTAGATTTCACATTGTTTCTTCTCATACTCTATCCATTTATAACCAAACCTTGTCTTTACTGGTCTTCTGAAAAGTACTACCTTAGTATATCAGCAATTCAAACTCAGTGACTTAAATGAACATATCTCACAACATAAAAAACCTGCAATACAATGGCAGAAAAGTTTTTAATGGCTAACCCAACGCCTTAAGACCTAAACCCTACTGAAATACCGTGGCCAAAAATAAATGGAGCTCTACATATATGCTTTTAAATATCAAACTGAAGCAGTTAAATTCAGATAAAATGAGAACATTCTTTTTAAATTCCTCAGGCTTTATACTGTAAATGACACCAAAGCTGTACAAAATAAGTCTTATTTCCTAATTTGATAATTATTTTTAAAATCTACATATACAGCTATAGAAAGTAACAAAAAATTAAAGGAATTTGCAAATGAGTATGTGTAAAGAGAGAAATATGTGGTAACCTAAAAATATCATTTTTCATCTTGCATTTACAGCTGCAAATTTTATGTCCAATCTTTCACTATTTGAGGTACAAGTACACCCTCTAGAGGCAAAACAAATGCAAATAAGAATTGGTTTATGGAACTGAAAACAATGTACTCATTACTAAAACTGTCAGATTATATTTGGCAATTGCTTTAGTTAAGTAAGTAGAAATATGGAGGTATGACCAAAGACTGCAGACTCAAGAATGCATTCAAGCAGGTCATCTCACCCTATTGGGTTACAATGCATCACGTAATTCCAGATTAGGAAGGCCAGAAGCTAACCTAGAGTTACTCAATTTCCAATTAATGGTCTTGGGGAAAACATAAGATATGGGCAGACATGAGACAAATGAGGTTTCATGTAATAAAAACATGAAATGAACTGCACATGATTAAGATTTCAACATAATTACAGAATGGTACATTAGGAGCTACAAAAGGATACCTTATAAGAAAGACAGGAGCCCTGATGGACTCACTATTGCCTTTAACGAAACAGTGATCAAGAGCAACTGGAATACTGGGCTAAAATGTTAAAAGAGGTTAAATGATTAAAAACACATCTGTAAATCTGTTGCATGTTTAATTACCACATTATAAGTAGGCTGTGTTGTAATGGTGACCTCATACTATTCACTTATAACAATTGTAAAAAAAAAAAAAAAAAAAAAAAAAAAGATATATAGATCCTTTTTCCTCACCTAATATGTTGCCTCAGATAAACACAACTGACAACTATTTATTTTTACCTTAAGCAAGCTGAAGCTAATAAGCAGTATAATATAGAGTCTAAAATTAATGGAGTAGGTTGGGTGTGTTAGCTTTTTTTTGAGAATTAAACTTAAAGTGCATAAATGGAGGCTGGCAATAAGTAAATTTCATACAGTTGATAGGAAATATTTCTTAACATAGGCAAATGTGAATGATTTGAAAAAGTTACCTAATGACTAGAGAGTTACAAATATGACTCCAGATCAAAAGGGACAAAACTAATTCCAATGACCATAAACTTCCAACCAATGTAAGACTACAGCAACTCTATAATCACAAAGAATTAGATTAGATTTGATAAACTTTATTAATCCCAAAAGGAAATTAAAATGCATGCAGCAGCAGAAAAATAAAAAACTGAAAGATACACTTGACACGTCCTTGCTGTTTGCAAGGGCAGCACAGGAAAAAAATTACATCAGTCAAGGTAACATGAGCTGGGTTTTTGCTGTGTGCTGTGCACATCATTTTTCTTGACAAATGGTGAAAATCCTAACCCTAAATTGTAAATTTCGAGCAAAGGCTGATTACATGGGAGCCAGCATGATGAACGAAGGACTGAATATGACACAACAGGCCATCAGAACGCAAGGAAAACATGCAAAAAATATATGAAGTGCATTTCTTCATCACCAATTCACAAGTATGTAATACTCGCCCTTCCTTTGCCGCTCAGGGTCTGCATGTGGGCACATACACACTAGCCAGCAATATAGCAAAATTTTGAAGCAAGTCTATAAAGCAAGCACGAAAAAACAGTGTTTGCTGAAAAGAAACTGACAAATAACTTTTCAAATACTGGAAAAACTTTTCAAGGGGTCTAAATACAGAGAATATTCCATAAAGTAGCGATGACTGTAAGGCGGGGTCAGTATCACAACCGAATCAGAGAATGTACCAGAACGCGATTAGGTTTAAAAAGGTAGTAGCCCAGCAACACTACCATGTTGTTTATAATTTTTCCATCCCTGAAATGGATAAAAATCAGAAGAAAAGCTGGATAAAGATAATTTATATAACAGTTATCATTGGTTTTATAGCATTGTCTATTAGATATTTTAAAAAAGTAACTAGACAAAAATCAAAATATACAACTTGCTCTGACTTTTCAATATAGTTGTGTGCTGAAACTGAATTCTAAAACCTGCAACCATTAAAATCAGAGTTACATATAAAACTGAAATACAAGTATGCTACTAGCTCAGACACTATACAAAGTACAAAGTACTAACCAGTACAAATAACAGGTGAATGTGATAACAAGGGATGAAGTCATCAATGGAGTTAATCAGATATCTTGTGCTTGACACTCACTATGTCTAAATTATGCAAATGGCCTTTACTTTGATATGGATAGTAAAGTTGTGAAATTTGCAGAATGCACCAATAATGGACTTATTACAGTTACAGAGGAGAAGGAAAACATAATTCAGAAAGACCCAGAAAATCTTTAAAACCAGGCAGACACTTAAATAATAATGTTAAATGCAGACAGATTTAATGTGTTACATGCAAAATGGATCATAATAATCCTTTGAACAATCCAAGTATTTGTGATCATCATTTTGTGTTTATTTTTATTAGAATATTATATTCAAAGCATACTGTAATACTGTATGACTTTGTTATAATGAAATGTACTACAACATTCATTGTTGTAACGCATATTCCAGAGATATCCATATTAGATTAATTGATATCACCAAATTTTATTCTATATGAGTTAATGTCCATGTATACCGTATGTGCTCTGAAGAAGTGTCATCCTATACAGGACTGATCCCTGTACCACACCCAGTGCTTCAGGGATTGGGATAGTATGTTCAGGAAAAGAATTGATCGATAAAAAACAAACAATCTCTATATCAATAACAATACAAACAAAAAGCTCACAAGAACAATGAGCTATCATACAAGCTACACCTGCAATACAAAAATTCAAGTAACTGTGGAGTTGAATATCATAAAAATAATAAAAATGAGTTTTAAAATGGTTGGGTAGATAAACATTAAAGCTGGTGGATGATCTTCTAAAAAGAATTAATTTTAATAACAAAGTTGGAACATTAAGTAAAGAAATCATGTACAACTAAAACAGTCTTTACAAGGAGAATTATGATGTAAAATGAGAAACAAACATTGGATACTCAAAATAAATTCAAAAATTGTTTCTGGCATAACCTTTCAAGTCAAAACCATAAAGTTTTAAAAATTATTGAAGCAGAAGTATAATTACTGGCTTATAATGAGAAAAATATTTTAGTTCACACAGCTATGACACACCCAGCTGTAGCAAAACATGTTAAATACTGTACATGTTCTGTAGTCTGCATGAGAGATCAAAATGTTACATCCTAACAGTAATTACAGGTATGACTCTATACTTTCGAGAAGAAAACATTACGGAACTGTTTATTTTAGATTTTAATCTTAGGGGAAAAAATTGTGCTAAATAATCTGTACCATTATTTTGGGAAATGCACGGCAAACTAAAACTGAATAACATAGAATATACTTGTTATCCACTATATAACCTGGGAAACTCCTTGGGTATTCATTGTATCTCTGAAAACTATAGGAGTTATTAAATAATTTTCTAACAAAAAATAGCTATTACTGGTGGAATGGCAGGGGTCACTTTGAGGGGGTGTACCCAACACTCAGATATTACACAGAGCCCCTAAAAGATTATAAAACGGAGGATAGACTAGTGGGAAATGAGACACAACAACAAGATTAGTTGTGTCAGAGCTTAAAACATGATTGTTTATTGATTATAAAAGCAAGTGCATCTTCCTTAGGATTAAAAACAAATAGTTGTAAATAAATAAAACTACATTAAAACTACTGGTGAAACAAGAGATATCAGTCCATCCTTAGAGCTGCAAGCGTTATGCAATATTCCCCAGCACTAAACACACAAGTGGAGTCCCATCACAGCCATTGCCACTCACCAGACAAATAAAGCTAGTGACTTGCCTGTAAAGTATACCTCATAATACATTTGTATTACAAAGACAGAAACTGAAGTCTCAGCAAAAATCAGAGCACAAGAGAAAGTTTCCAGCTGCAGTGACTAAGCAACCTAAATCTAAAGTCCAAGCCATTCTTGGCAAATCCTCTTCTGAATTAAGGGTGTGTTAGTGGTTGTGGAAAACCCAGAATGATCATTTCATCAACAGGATGTAAAGGTGGGGCCTGAACAAAAGTGGTGGGTTTCCAGTCTAGAAGAGTGGGTAATAAATAATTAAAAATACTATCAGAGAGACACAGACAGACAGACAGACAGTGGGTGATTGGGCCAGGAAAGCAAAGTTCTACGCTAAATCCTGAAGAGCAGCGCGCCTAAAGGTATGAACTGTCAAGTGATGCAAGACTAAATATTCCAGAATGGCATTCTACAGTACAAACAAGAGGCTGACTCAGGTTACAGCTAGTGCCAAAGAGTGTGGAACTTACTGGGAATTGAACGACTGATTAATGTGCACTGAGGGCCACAGTGAGGCTAAGCTACTCTGTCTCACCAAACCAACAGGTGGCAAAACAGTTACTGGAAAACGACTGTGGTACTTTCATATACCTGCTTTGGCAAGCTTGGCAGACACATTCCTGGATGGAAGCCTAGGGGGTTAGGGAGGGTTAGGGTGGGTTAGGGTTTAAAGGGTGACTGTTTGAGATTGAGAAACTGAGTCTAGGATTAAAAAGTGACTTGGGGAAAGGATTTACCTGGCAGAAAAAGAAAGGGAAAAGTTTGGAGAAAACACTATGCAAGGTAGGTAAGTAGGAAAGCTGCCCATCTGTCAAATGTGAGCAAACTGAATCTGCATTAGGCAGGCCTAGTAGGGCACCAAGGTCTTGTTGTTTCCTCCTTTCTTTATGTAGTGTTTTGTGCTTAGTGCCTTTGGTAATTACTCAAACTATTCCTTGATTAAATCACCTTTATTTTTGATTATTTTGAAGGGGTCCTTGATTTTATTTTATAATGTGATTTAAAAAAATGTCCTTTCCAACATAAAAATAAATTGAACTAATATTAAATAAAATATAACCCAACATTATAAAACACATTTCTGCTAATGAAATGGCTATAAGTATATTTTTAAAAAAATGCCAAATTTATTGAATTAAAGATGAAAATTATTCTACCTCTATTTAATTGTCCAAAACCTAATAAATACATAACAAACAGCAACACTAATGCACAAAATGCTTCATCACTGCATTAAGGTACTTGGAAGAAAGAATGACTGCTACACTGACTGAATAAACACTTTCACATTATGATGTTGATGGTGAAAACTAAAAAAATAATAAATAAGCAGAGTGTTCACTTAATAGGTTTAATTACTTTCGTCTCAAAATTATGAATTGCAGCAGTACAGTGGATGATATGTGTTACTTTAAAATGAATTATTTCACCAGAACACATGAGCACATATGGAAGCAGATCAAGGGTAAAATCTCTAGGTTTTTTTCTGCAAAAAGAAAAGTACAGAAACACGTGGAAAAAAGGTACCAAGTATTTTGGTAGATAGTAGATACAGTGGAGATAATGAAATCCTGATTATACTTTGCAGAAATTAGAAGAATAGGGATTAACAAAATGTACTGGGCTGAATGGACTGTTCTCATCAAAATTGTTGTTAAACAAAGTACTAAAAATACATATTCAAATATTAGCAGTTTGGCTACACAACTGACTGTTCTTTTTGCCGTACATATACATTAGTAGGATGAGTGTTCCCAAAGGCAGCCACATTTTGAGTTACTAGATGGAGTGAATATCATTATAAAAGCTAATTGTCTTTCTTATTTGCTCTATAATGATTCCTGGACGAATCCATGGTAATAACCACTTCTAAAATAGTCACATTATGTTTACTGTAAAAAATATAATTTTATCTTCCTCACTTGGCCTACATGATCGATTTATTTCCAAATGCAGTGTTATTAAAATGAAATCTTAGTACTTTCATGTACATTATAAGAGAAAATAATTTAGTGTGACAAATACACTACATGGAAAGAACAATCACTCATAAGGCTGCTAGTAAAGGAAATATAATTAAAATAATCTTTATTTGACTATTTGTTTCTCAAAAGTAGCACTTGACCAAAGTACACTCTTTCATGCATTTCACACATACTTCAGTAGTATACTCCAATTCTGATGGGACTCAAGTCACATGCATTGTGAAATTCATAAGGTATATAAAATGAAAAATTGTTCTTCTGTCTTTTCAGGGGCCAGAAGAGTTTTCAGAATAATATACCAAAGAAGGAAATCAGAGGACTTTGCCCTGCCCAGTGAAGCCATCACTCATTACTACTTAAAACAATCTGCAAAGGACAGTCCACCTTTGATAGGTAAGACTCCATGTAGGAATGGTCTAAGGCACCATGCTGAACTTTGCATGTAACTAGGTGAAAGGCTTTATAAGGCTTGTTAGAAACCAAGCCTAAAACCAGTAATCACATAACATTTTTCTGTTCAATAGAAGATTTGGGATTTCAATTTAAACTTGTTGAATCTATTGCTACATTTTCTTTGTGAAAAATCTTTTTTATAATTTATCCCACTTATTAAGGGAGGAAGTTTTACTTAAAGAACTTGTGCTCTAGTTGATTAAGCGCACCACAGTGGTTAAAATACACAATATAAATATTCTTTCCTAGTCAGAAATATAATATTAAAATAATAAAGTCATGAAAAAAGTAATAAAAACATTACTGCAAACTAATCAAAGTGCTATCCTTGGAATACAGACTGATATGTGTTCAAAACAAAACTATTAAAAATAGCTTCATAATTTATACATTATAAAAGGCAACTGCTTTTGAAATAGTCATAAAAGCTACTTTAAAACAGCAGATGAGTGAAGAGTAAATACAGTCAATAAACAAAATGTGTAATTTAATACAGTTATGCAGACATATTTTTTTAGATATTTAAATATTTATACATAGCTTGCATTTATACACACATTAAAGTTTTTAACTTGTGCAAAAAAATATGTTTATTTGTAAATGCCATATGAGAATAATGTTTCAGCTGTAAGGCAGGGTGGTTTTTAGGGTAAATATCTAAAGTCACACTACAAAACAAGATAGAACTGAAGGTCAAACACAAGATTCTTTTATAGGCTGTAACAATCTGATTACAAAGAAAACCACGCAAAGCAAAGCACATTAACTCTTTCTAAGCTTAGAACCAAAATCCTGCCTTGGGCTACCTTGGTGTTTTTAATTGTAAATTTGTGATAATATAAGCTTGTGGAAAAAGTGTGCAAACCAACAAAAACAGGAATGTATTTTCACATAAATTGTAAAAACCAATCAGAACATGTCAGGATAAATAACAATTAAATAACAATGAAAATCAAGATATTTCAAATCATAAAACTTATGGCAAATCTATAAAATCAATTATTTCATGATTTTATTCTATTACTAACCTCTACTCACAAAGCAGCACGGTTGTACTTTTGACTTTCTACAATAATCTTAACAGATTCAAAAATCACCAGGACAACCTATTTATAAATGTTAATGAAAAATGAATGTCTACACAGTGAATATCTGTTATTGTAATTAGGAAGTTCAGTTCACCTGGTAAACAAACTCAAAATTAAAATAAAAAGGATGGTAATGCATTTTACCCCACATGAACACTGAATATTGCCCACGTACACACACACATAAACACTACAAATGTTGCCGTTTCTATGCCTGCTTGTAACATTTCAGTAGTGAAGACTGTGTGAAATATGCATAAAAGGGCATACATACATGCTTGCACAGACATCTCACTTTTGGCGTGTTGTAAACTACAGATTATTGCAGCTTTTTGACCATTTATGAAGGAAAAATATTTTCAGGGTACAAGTTAAGTCGGCAAAAGTTTGTTTCCAAATACAGTAAGTCACTCCAGCAGTAATGTCTTTCGACTTGCTGGTTGTCTGCTCATACTGTATGCAATGGACCAGTGAACACTTTATGGGACTTTGATTAGCAGGGCCTAGTTTTGCTGGCGAGACAGGAAGAAACATTGCAGATTTCGAATGTTACTTGATAGGACTCTTTATATGCAGTAATGTCTTTTATCTTTAGATAAAGTACTGCGTGAACTCTCATTCTGAGGAAACCCAAACCATTTATAAAACAGCAGAACCAACTCTGTCTGTTTTAAACACTTCCTCTTCTGACTCACTCTATATTTTTTACACTTACCACTGCAAGGCAACATGGGCAGAGTCAACACAAACACACTTAAAAAGTACTGGATATTTTTCGGATTTTATGTAATGTTTAGAAGTTGAAGAAATAAAAGTGTTGAACACCTTGATATTGGCCTTTGAATACTGATTTTTTTTTTTTTTATAAATATTGAATCAAAGTGAAAATTCAATATACTGTCTTGCCCTACCTTGGTGTTTTTACTGTTTTTCATTTTTAGCCCCAAAATTATACCTTATATTTGACTGTAAAGCAAGGATTCATTACACTATCATCAAGTTGTTTTATGTCCTCTTAATTATTAAAAATTAAACTTGCCACTCATATTAGGTGCCATGCAAAATACATTTTTGTACTGTTATTATTATGAAATATTATAGAGAAAATAGTATGCAAAGTATCAAAGACAAAACAAGAGATACACTTTTACATTTTCATTACAAAAACAGGATAGACAGAATTGATGTAAAAAAATAAACAAAACCCTTATTGAACTGTAGTGCATTCACACTTTTTGTAGGAGCACCCCTCCTGAAGTGTGTTTTATGCCCCCAAAGTATATCCTCAGATTGACTGAAGTACTTTATGTCTTCTAATTTCATTCAACTATCCATTCATTTCATGTCAGGCTGTATTGATTTGATCCCTACAGGCACAAGAACTCTGAAACTAACTTTTTAATAAAAATTAAACAAAAAGATCACTCCAGTAGAAGAAAAAAAAATAAGAGCTCTGTTTCATATTACCTCTGCAGTATCACAAGGAAGGTGTTTCTCATACTGAGCTACAGGGCTCTCCAAGACAGAATCTGTATCAGAAATCTCTGCCATACTGTCACAATTTTGAAATTTCTCATTCCCTTGGTCACTTTCATTATCCCATTCAATAACATGGAACTCATCTTTGAAGGAGAAAAACAACATTACAAAAAATTAATGCACATCTCTTAAAAAAAAAAAAAGTTAGTACTTGTTAAAATCTGTGTTTAACTAGTGTATATAAACAAATTCCAACCTTTATGAAATCTTTTAACTACTATAAATCCTACGCAGTTACACTAGGTCTTACTTGTAAACAGTATTGTATTGAACTAAGATACAAGATAAAGTCAAACTCAAACTAAAATAAAAACTACATAGTTTTACTGGCAAAAAAAATAAAAACAATAGTCATACAATATAAATCACAACAACCATTTCTATCTCATTAGGATGGATATTCCCTGAATGCAAGTAAAAACTCAACCCATTATTTGTCAATTTACAATCTTCAGTTAATTTGTGGCCTTTGGCAACGTTACCTTTGAATTGCTTTTTTGATAATTATGGTTTAAAAAGTACTTGGATGCTCCTGCCAACTTCTTCCTAGCATGTATAATTACAATTCAGCATCAAAATATGTAAAATAACCAATATAAGGTTTGTTTGCATCATCACATGCCCTGTTATCGTGTATATTATTAATGGAGGCATATCAGAGACTGAATGAATGATTGAATAATTGTACCTTTCAGACAAAAGTTTGATATAACGATTCAAATATATTGAATGCCCCCCATTTCATTTCCATCCACTTCCTCTGTGACAAGGACATCATCTCTATATGTCAAAATGACCCCAACTAGCTTGTCTCAATATACAAAAACACAGCAGTTATACTTCAAAGTTTTTTTCATATTGTCAAAAGTCTTGACCTACCATGTACAGTTTGTGACTTAATTATACTCATTTTGTTCTTTTGATCACTGTCCAGTGCTCATGAACAAAGGTCAGAAAGATGGTACACCTGAAGCCTCGTCAAAGGACTATGTTTCTGTTTAACTACCGGTCACTTACAAAACCTTGTACAACTGCCACAGTTCCACCAATTTGTTGGTCAGTTTTACAGTGTGGGTTTTATCTGACTGTCAGACTCTCCATTCTAGTACATCAGCACAGACCTTCCTAGGGAGCCAGAATGATGAAATTCCTTACTATCCTGAATGCACACACTCTTGCCCCACTTTTTAATAATGCCGCATCACACTTTTAGCATTTGGATGTGATTGGTTTCACGAACACTTTGCAATGTTTATTTTTTTTAAATTGAGCTAACAGCAAGTCATAATTTTTGTATTAACAAGTTGTCTTTTCATGATCAGGAATTGGTTGCAGTTATTTGTAGTAACCCGGTGTGGGGTACTGGTATAGGCAGGTACAACAAAGAAGTAAAGGGTACTGAATTTTGGGCACAGGCTAAGCAAATAAACAAATCATATCAGGATCAGATGACACATATAAGATACAAGTTCACTATGCATGTGTGTAAGTTTGTTACCTACTTACTCACTGCAGGGTCATAGAGGACCAGAACCCATCTCAGCAGCAGTAAGTGCCCCGCAAACATCAACCCTGGGCTGGCTGCCAACCAGATTCAGGGCACAGTCACTCATCCCAAGGCAATTTAAAGTTTTCCATTAACTTGATGTTCAAATGTTTGAGTTGTGGGACAAAAATATGAATTCCCAAAGATAAACCCAGACAAAAACAGAGAAAAATCCAAAACCCCACATAGACAATGCTTGGGCCAAAACTCAAACCCTTACCCCTTAAAACTAACCATTATGCCACCTGTTGTAACAACTGAAAAGATCCATGAAGTCCTCAGAGACTACCATTTATAAAGGTGGCAGAGTTTTTTCCATCACATAAGCAGGAGCTTCAGATATAGCAGTGGGAAGTACACTAGAAGCTAAAATTAAAATCTAGATTTTAATGGCGCCACTAAACTTGAAGTCATTAAATCAAATTCAATTTCATACTAAATTGCTTTGCTCTGGTATTAAGTCTCTATCAAAGTCTTCCTTTACGTTTAGCATAGTTTGGTTTTAGAACCAAGAAACAAGGCCAGGCTGCTATCATGCATCACATAATACATGTATCATATGCCTAACAATATGTGGCATCACAGTGACAAAATGCTTCAAAACAGAAAGAAGTACAAAAATGTTCACAACAATGACATTACTGTGTTAATGGTAAAAACAAAACAAAAAAGTGCAATCCTGACACCATCATGCCACTATCCATAAATATTGTATGTGTGTATCTATGAATGTAAAAGGTGTATTCTGTTTTTGGTTTTTTGGATACAAGTATTCTCTTCATATATTTGAGCTTGATGCATATAAAAATAAAAACAACAAAGCTATAAAGCAATATAAAATTTTGAAGCACAACAGAAATTAAGACTGTTGAAGATCTAAAATGTGTATCAGTGCTCAAACTAATATAATGTATATGTACCACCTACTTTAGTTTTCAGAAAAATAGACATGAACATTTTGTTTTAACCACCAACCAAAAACTATGTAAAATAATAGTACTGAAGACATTAATTTTAAAAATTCACTTAAAAATCCATAATCCATACATTGAATACTACTCTTGTTGCGTAGGTTCCTTTTATTATGGATTTTGGATTGGCATGATAACAAGGGAAGAGGACTAGTGTTTGGCTGCAGATGCAGCGTACACATAATTGAGGTTAATTGTACATAAAGCTGATAGAACTCGTGGAGAACCCCATCCATGGATAAGACAACTATTGAATATTTAACCAAAATATCACCAACAAATTCCTCACCAGCAGATAAGCTGAATGTGAAAATTTAAAGTTTGTTCTGTAAAATATAACATTCATTTTAAAGAAATGAGCAACCTAAAGCAATGCTTATTTTACTGAAGAAAAAATACCTACATTACTTTAAAAAAAAATGATGTTACTGTATTACCATAAAAGCTTATTAAAAAATAATGTGTTATTTCTCAAAAATGTTGCCTTTGTAATACATTACCTGCTGTAGTGTTACATTGTTTATATATGCACTCCAGTTGTTTGGAAACAGCTAGTGAGGAATAAGTTCTTTAAATCAAATCAATCAAATAAAAAATTATTAACAATCTTACAGGAATACATTTATTCCTGCATGTGAAGAGGGATAAATTTAATTTGTCCAGTTTAGGGTCATAGGGAGGCAGTGATTACTGCAGCAGAATTCAGTGCAAGGCAAGAAGAAAACATGGCATGTGCCATAGCAGGGCAAAATTGCACTGCCAAGCACAAAAGATCATGCTGCATGCAATCCACTAATCCTGGCCATACACCATGCAATTCTGGCACAATTTAAAGCCTGATTCGAAGTCACGAACTGATTTTGTAAGTCAGTTGCAGATTTATCAGCCATCATTTCATGTGTAGTACATGTGGGGTTGGGCATCTTACAAATGGGCTGTTGCACGACAGGAAGAACTTCTGTCATGTTAGAAATTTCAGCCAGCTGTCTTGTAGTGTAAGTAGTCTCATAACCCAATTTTCTGATGTTGCTATAAAATCGATTGCAGTATATTGTGCATATGTTGTCATGCTCATTTTCACATTTTTGATTTAAAAAAATCTACATATCATATAGTGACAGATAAACAACTAAATGACCAATTACAAAAGCATCTTAGGAAACCTTTACTGAAAGAATCCGAAATAAACAAACACAGCTACAAATTACACAGATTATGTACCTCTAATTCTCTCTGTAAAACACTTTATTGTCCACACTTCAGTTATTCATGTGTCCAGTTACTGCTTTTTAAATTTCTTTGTCCTTTCAGTGCTTATCAGAAAAAAGTGCTTTGGAATCAAGGACCCCCAACCACACTGGCTTGTGAAGTAAAAACGCACCCAAAAAAGCACTTGACTGCAAGGACGGAAAATATTAATAATCTGTTCAAATTAATTAAAATGAAACAGGGTTCTACACTACTGAAATAAAAAAAAAAAAATCCGTTTGATCGTTACAGTATTTAGAAATTTGCTCAAATTTGGTTTTTTTGCTTGACACTTATGGGGCACCATACTACCTAGTTTCTGATTTGTTCTCATCTTCTTTGTATAGATTACAATTTTGCAGTAAATGTGGAATTAGTTCTGACAGGATTTATCTTTGTTTCGTTTTTTATTACACACAATCTACAATTTTGGCAGGGGTGTGTAGACTATTTATATCCACTGTATAGTCTGAGTACCCAAGTAATGGCATGTCAGTCAGACTGAACAGTTTGAGCACACATACAACTAGCGATTATATCGTGTAGTGCGAGCCGTTGCTTGACCAAGATTTCTAAAAATCTCACAAGACACCAAAAACAAGCATCAGTCTAGTTTTAATCCAGCTATTTGCTATTGATATTTTGAAACAGTGTAATCTGGTGGCATAGTGGCTAGTGTTCATACTGCAAATCTTCAGTGGTTTGCTTCTGAGGATGGAAAAAGAGGAAGAGTGTTAATTACTTCACCACACATTAATTAGGAAATGTATTTATAAAATACAAGAAAATGATCAAAATACTTTTTGGCCCTTTATCTGGTCACTTTATGAAGGTTCCCATAAGAACTTACGATTCAATAACAAATGCTGGCCAGTGAAATGTTCAGTTTCTCATACATAAAAAGAGTAAAATGCACTGTTTATAATGTATTACATGTTATAATGTGCCAAGACGAGGTAGGAAGGTGACAGCCCGAGCTTGCTATATACAGTGGTGTGAAAAACTATTTGCCCCCTTCCTGATTTCTTATTCTTTTGCATGTTTGTCACACAAAATGTTTCTGATCATCAAACACATGTAACCATTAGTCAAATATAACACAAGTAAACACAAAATGCAGTTTTTAAATTATGGATTTTATTATTTAGGGAGAAAAAAAAATCCAAACCTACATGGCCCTGTGTGAAAAAGTAATTGCCCCCT
>JANRMT010062820.1:89379-105002 GCA_026402145.1 Polypterus bichir lapradei
ACCATCATTTAAAAACTGCATTTTGTGTTTACTTGTGTTATATTTGACTAATGGTTAAATGTGTTTGATGATCAGAAACATTTTGTGTGACAAACATGCAAAAGAATAAGAAATCAGGAAGGGGGCAAATAGTTTTTCACACCACTGTAAATAAGGACCGCCAGCAGGAGACATGGTGGAGTACGAGCAGCCAGCGCATACTGATGATTAAAGGGAGGAAGCCCCCAAGAGAGGTATGAGACAGAGTATGGGCGGCACTGAATTTGAAGTGTAGTTGAGTGTAGATTCACAAAAACGTTGTTGGGAGAGAGAAAGAGAGACAAAGAGAAGACACTGAAGGGGAAGTGGTGTCTTCTGCAACAGAGAAAAGATCAAGAGTGATGATAAAAGAGAGGGGACGGAGGAAGAGACTCAGTTGTTGTCTCGTTTATCTAGTGAACAACACAAACACTGCCTATTGAATCAACTTTATTGCTCTTTGTTAACACTGACAAGTATTCTTTCTAGTTAAATCATGACATACCTGCTTTTTTAAATAAAAAAAATAATTATACAAAAAAAAAGTTTATTTGTACCTATGAACATAAAAAAAATAAGTTTGTTTTTTTCAGTCTTTTACTTATCCCTGTATCTTGCTGGTTTTTTCACAATTCTTCCACTTGAAGTTTTATTTTGAGATTAAGGTTTTATAGGTGGTAGATTCTCTGGGTTATTGGTTTCTTTTAGAGCATTAGATGACTCATGGTTATTTTTTAATGCTGTCTGACACTTTTCATCAGTGCTTTCAATTGTTTCTGTTGCTTGATTAAATTGTTTGTTTGTCTTCCTAATAAATGTTCTATTTTTTCTGTACTATTGACCATCTGGTGTTTCCAAAATGTACGATCTATGCTGTTCGGCAACCTCTTTAACAATGGCAGGATTCCACCCGCCTTCTTGCCACATGCGCACCATCTTTCCTGGCTCCAACAAAAGCAAGGTACATGCACTACAGTCAAAGTACATTTTTTGTTTCTTTGGTTTCTTTTTTAGCTCATCCTGTACACCGCAGCTGACAGGTTGTGGAATCAGTAATTGAGGTGCTGTGGGAAGTTTTGTCCTCCATCATCTTTCAATCAGATGTTGTGCTGGTGACAATCTAATAACCTCTAAGGACATCTTCCACAAATCTAATAGTGCCATGTATAGATCATTATCTGCTTTAGGTTTTTTCATTAAAAGCTTCAAAGTTTATATTGTGTATTCCTCCATTCTGTTGGACTGGGGTTAATGGGGACTGGAGGCAGTATGTATAAATTCCCAATCTTGTGCAAATTTCTTAAAGTCTATACATGAGAACTGTGAACCATTATCTGTTATTAACTTTTCAGAAATGCTATGCGAGCAAAGTTTGATTTCAGGTGTACTTTTTGCATTGTGGCTTAAAAGACCCCTTCTCTAGGACCCCATGTGGCTGGAGTGGATCTTTTTGCTGTGCTCTGTGCTGTGTATATTTTTTTTAGATTGCACATGAATTCACTAAGTTCTCAATGTCATTCCCCATTCCAGGCCAGTACATAACCTCACATACCCAACACAGATGGCAAAAGATTATTTGCTGATTATTTCATAATTAGCTTATACCAAATTTGTTTTTCTCTGTACCTTTTGACCTGACAAGTCCCTAGGGATGGTGTTTTATCCTGAAGAACACGACTGCTATTACAATAAATTTAAAAGGATAGATTACAATTAGTCTGTCGATGCTGGTCAGTGCTATTGTCTGCAGCAAGACCTCAGGTTTGCCTAACAACCCATAAATATGGAAATTCTGTCCAATCTGAAAAACAGACTTTCTGCTTAAACAGTCTTTGCATCCACATTTCATTTTAAGCCACATAAAGCCTTAAATTACATTTAAAGACTAAGGAGAAAGAACATTGTTATAACCTCTGAACACATTGTTTATGCCATGCTCTCCAGATCTATAATGGATATTTTTTTCAATATTCTATGTAATCATCTGCTGAAAGATCTACATAACCAAAATCTATATATTTACACCGTTGGAAGCATTTTCATTATTAAATACTAGTAAATTGAATAACCTAAAATTACAGTAGTGAGAAAAGGGGATATTAGAGCTGAAATTTTTAAAGGCAAATGTGCTTCCTTACAGCAATTACCTTTAGTGGCTTTTTAGAACATACAAAGAGGGACAGTGATCTTATAACCCAAGGTCACAGGGTAAGCGCTTAACAGTCTGTAACAATTTTATTAGCTTTGCTAATTACAATACTGTACTTATAAAATTAGACTCTTGAAATGCCACTCTTATTCATCGTTTTGCATCATGTTAACAATGCTTATAACATGTTTTAAAACATGCAGACAGTTAATAGTGGTTTCTAACACATACTTAATCAAAGAATGTCAAACAAATAAAGCAAATCCACAAAAGAATGGCTTTAAAAACACAAAAAAATAAATAGAAGTTTATATTAAGTTAAAGCCTCAACTGTAGCCACATAGAAATATTGTGCGGACACTTGAAGTGCATTCTAAAAAGCCACCAAATATTGCACACTTCAAAAGGTTCAGTAAGAAGAACAATTTACCCAAGTCGATGTAGGAGACTGACAGACAATTATAAGGAATTATTTGTGCCGAAAGGAGGAACACCCGCTATTTAAGTTAGGGGTGTAATTTTTTCTTTCTTACTTACTTGTTAAATTACGTCACCTTGACTTTCAAATATTCTAGAAATTATGCTAAATGTGAGAACACCACATAACTTTTATACATAACGTCTCTACAGCACTTTACAGCAATATGCCAGAATAACGGATTAACAATGTAGCCATTTGACTTCTATCAGAACACTTAAGCATCGAGATTGCAACTAAAATGAGCTTTACAATTCTACCAATATCACTTTGCTATGAAAATGACGATTCACATTTTCGTAAGCACTGCATCAAGAATTCACTATAACAAAAAGTAGGTAAAACAGGAGCAAGATCACTTTTCATCCTCTAACAGAAAAGAGATTTATGATTTACAGTATGCACCACAACTTGATCCACTGTGCGCCTTTCTGTGAAGTTCACAACCAGCTTGATGAAACTTCAATCTCTTGGATAGACTGGCGCCTGAAGCAAAGCATTACAGTTATATTACCCCAAAATCAGGCTTCATTCAGAATTGAGATCTCTCTTTTTCAAGTCATAGTAGCACAAATAATAAGGGAACTGAGTCTGTGCAACATTTTAATATTTGACCTTAAAGTATGATTGGATGTTAAGTGCTTAGGAGTCTCTATAACCACATCTGCGTAGAACTGACAATCTTCAATATAAATTTGTGTCCTTTATTAAATAAAACTGTTTATTTATATTCTCTTTAATGTATGTTACTCTAATGAAGGGCTGTCTAAATATAAAAAGGTGATTAATATTTAAAAATAAGTGTAATATGTTATACTTTGGAAATTAATAGACATGTAGGTTTATTATTTTAGTTGGAAAAAGTAACCAAGCTTATAAAAATCTGCTAATGATATGTCAAACATATAGGAACTATAATAAATATATCAGTGTTTCTTAAACTATGGGTCATGAGACATCTCTAATTGGCTAGAGCGGAGCTGTGAAATAGAATTGAGGTGAATGAGAAAGGGTTGCAAGAGGTTTACAGAAAGCTCTGTGATGGTTCGCCACTGGCACTGCTGAAACAAACTCCCGGGTACAATTTGTCAGCAAATCTTCAAGGGATACCAACAACATTCAGCAGCAATTCTCCAAGGGGAGCACCCCCGGGACTATTTTCTGGGGAGCAGTACGATGATCTGCTGCCATTTCACAGCAGTTTAAGGTCACAAAGACAAGCAATAGGCGAAGTTGGGTCGTGAGAAGAAAATGTTTGAGAACCACTGATAGGGCTTATATATATTCACATATACTGTATATATTTGCATGCACACACACACACACACACACCTTCAACTGCTGTTTATCATTTATTGTGCTAATCAATTACATAAAATGTTGTGTCTTGAAATACAGTGCATCAATAGACACGTACCAATTTGTGTTGCGACATTTAGTGAAGGGTTACAAAATGTACACTATTCTTTCAATGAGTTCTCTTCCAGAGCGTTGGGTCCAATCAATAAAAGAGCTTTGTACATAATATTAATTGTAATGCACAAAGTATGCTTGGAGTTAAATCTGTAAAACTTTTAAAAATTTGCATATTTTATGGTTTCATTGTAGAAGTAAGCCAAGTCAAACACTTTGTGTATACCAAAACTAAATAACAAAAACTAAGGCAATTAAACAAATAGTTATTAACAGTCTTCAAAAATATCATGTCATGCAATTATTAATATTTTTAAACATTTTTTTCACATCAAGTAAAACTTCATCTTGTTGTATGAAAAATGATAGTGGACGTACACGCAAAGAAGCACTTTTAAAAATACTCACATTGCTTATGTCATGAAGCCAAAACGATGGAATTTCTTTGTAAACAATGGTCTAATGTACTACTTTCTAATTCTAAGAAATGTAAGCACTATTGATAGGTAAGATGCTACTTCCTCATTTTGTTTTCTGATAAATTTGTAATATTCTGTCATGGATGGCCAAGGTCCTTACCAGGTCGGGACGCCTCTGCCTTGGAAGGATCGGGTAAGAAAGTATGGACAGAGCATTACCTCCCCGGGGGCGCTGCCAGGGGGCACTGCAGCTGTTCCCAAGCCTGTGTGGGTAGTTCTTCCGCCAAACCCAGAGTTGCTGCAACAAGCTCCTGAAGCACTTCCGGGTGCCTTATATAAGGGGCCAGTACTCGGTGAGCCAGAGTCGGAAAGAGAGAGATGAAGCTTACCGAGGAGGAGTGGAGGAAAAAGAGAAAAGAAAGTATTGTGTTTGTGCTTTGGGACTGTGTTGTGTACTCATGGGAATGGGGAAGACGTTCTCCACAAGGGAAGAAAAGAAAATAAAAAGCTTGTGCTTTTATAAGTGTGCCTCCTGTGTCTGTCTGTGTCAGGTTAAGCGATGGTATAGCACCATCTATTGTCACAATTCCAACAGTG
Organism: Polypterus bichir lapradei; assembly: GCA_026402145.1. Lineage (NCBI taxonomy): Eukaryota > Metazoa > Chordata > Cladistia > Polypteriformes > Polypteridae > Polypterus > Polypterus bichir. The sequence goes on from JANRMT010062820.1 coordinate 94,454, forward strand.
TGATTATTCTGTTGCAAAATGGGGGCACTACAGTAGCAACCCCATTAGACAGATAGATAGATACTTTATTAATCCCAAGGGGAAATTCACATACTCAAGCAGCAGCATACTGATAAAGAACAATATTAAATTAAAGAGTGATAACAATGAAGGTATAACAGACAGACAATAATTTTGTATAATATTAACGTTTACCCCCCCGGGTGGAATTGAAGAGTCACATAGTGTGGGGGAAGAACGATCTCCTCAGTCTGTCAGTGGAACAGGACGGTGACAGCAGTCTGTCACTGAAGCTGCTCCTCTGTCTGGAGATGATATTGTTCAGTGGATGCAGTGGATTCTCCATTACTGACAGGAGCCTGCTCAGTGCCCGTCGCTCTGCCACAGATATATATAATACCAGAATATAATACCAGAAAGCGAAGATATACAAAACCGTTTATTATTAATTTATTGAATTGCTAAAGAGTAGGGAGGGTTAAATAGATGGAAAACAAAAAGTCGCAAATAAATAGAGCAGAAAACAAACACATCTATAGATTTTAGGGCCTTAAACAGATACTGATCTCCATCTCCCTGCTAAGTTGACTCTTTCACTTTACCATTAATTAAACACAAAAAGAACAAAAAAAATTTCACCTCCTCCCTAACTATATAGTGGTCTTTCTTTTTAATATCAACCAAGAACTTGCTTCTGACTAACCTTTCCATCCCAGTTTAAACAAGTCTATCAGCTCAATATAGCTTTAATCCCCATCACTGGATCATTTCCAACCTAGCTTTAGAAATAATTCCAGGGTCAGGATTTTCCCTACCTTTGCAACAGGGACAACAGACTACATCCCTTCATCCCTAATCTGTTTTTTCACTTAACAGGGTACATATAACTGAGTTAGCCCTTTTACTGCTTTTCTAATTAAAAGAGCAACTTCGCCACTGTTCTCTCAGTCTGTTGACCATGTGCTTTGTCCTTTTGGCCAGGAGGTCTATTAGTCTTCTCTCAACTGTCACTCACTCTCTTTATATAAAGAGGGATAGGGAATTCCGTAAAATGCAAGGCTATCTACTAGTGTTCTGGGGAACATTAACTATTTCATACTACAACATTCTCAAATTGTTACGTCCCCATCTACACCCTTTGTGGGACATCCTGCACATGCAAAGGGTAAACTACACCATTGTAGTTACCTTTTTCCCTCCACATAGACATGACAATATACATTATTCTTGCCAGTGTATTCTTTTCTGTCTTTCCTTGGACCTTGCTGGATACAACTCCCTGCTTTATACATACAGTACATACAGTCCTTCTACTGATTAGGCCACAACATATCTATCCACTATCAAATTAACGTAATCCGTTTCTGGTTCATAGGGTGTTCATACATCATTGTTTTTCTGGCAGGTACCAAAATTAAATTTCTAAAAGCAGCAGTCAGTTTATGCAGGAAACTTGAATATAATATACAACTTTACCTGATTTAAGTCAAATTCTATTATCAATGTAGGATTTGGAATAAAAAAACGTTTAAAGTGTATGTTCAGGATACATACCATCACTATAGTTGCAGTCTCTCCTCAAATTACTCATCATATACAGGTATTTGCTATATGAATTAACAATAGCTTTATTCCGAGTTGTAAACATGGTGTCAGTTTGAGGTTTCAGAAGTGCACTACTGGGCTCTCCATCACAACTATCACTTTCACTGGAACTCCATGAAAAGTCAGACTCCATTTGATTCTCTTGACATTTTAGTTTTGCTAAGAAAAAGAAAAATGTCACAGATATTTAGGAATACAAAAAAAATGATAAAAACGTAATTGTATACATGGCCTTTACTGTCATATTATAATTAAATTATTAACTGTAAATATATAATTGCACTTCTCTGGACTATTTCCAGCACTGTCATGTCCTTTTTGTAGCTTGGAGACCAAAACTGTATAAAGTACTCCAGATAAGGTCTAACCAGTGTGTTATAAAGCTTTAGCATAACCTCCGTGGACTTGTACTATACACATTGTGCTATATAACTTATCATTCTATTAGTCTTCCTAATGCCTTCTGAACACTGTCTGGCAGTTAAAAGTGTCAAATACACTATGAATCCTAAATCGTCCTCATAAGGTGTACTTTAGATTTTCAGACCTCCAATCGTGTATTCAATCCAAACATTTTTACTTACTACATAGAATACTTTACATTTAATTACATTAAATGTCATCTGGCACAAATCTGCTCAAGCTTGTCGTATGCTGTCCTTCTGAAATGAATCAACGATTCTAGATTATCTGCAAATCCACTTAACCTGGTATCATCTATAAATTTAACCAGCTTGTTTTATATTCCTTTCCAAATCATTTATTTATATTTAAAAAATCAGTGTCTCTAGCAACCTCTCCTGTGGAACACCACTCTTAATATTAGTCAGTTCTGATAGGGTTCCTTGCATCATAACCTTCTGCTTTCTGTGACTGAGCCAGCTTTGCCCCCATCTACAAACATCCTAAACTCACACTTTTTTAGTTTGATGCCCAGCTCCTCATGTGGCACCTTACCAAATGCTTTCTGAAAGTCCAGATAAATAATATATATTCCACTTTGATCATATCCTTTGTTGCTTCCTCATAAAATTCCAGCATGTTGATAAAACATGACCTCCTTCTTCTAAGCCCATACTGACTGTTTAGTAAAACTCCTTTTCATGCCATGTATTGCTCAGTCTTTCCCTTAATAATTCCTTCCATTAAATGTACCTGTGATGTACTGTATGTTAACCTTGCTGGCCTATACAGTAGTTGCATGGATCTGCCTGGTCACTCTTTTAATATAACGGGATAATATTTGACATTTTTCAGTCTTTCAGAATTTCCCCAGTTCACAGTAACTTCCTAAAACAGATTACATACATCTCCCCTGTATAAATTATCAAATGATTAGTAGACAATCTGGATTTGGGTCAGTGTGTGGATCTCAAGCACTATCATTTCCTGAATTATTTGGTGCTATTGAAGAAATTACTGTTTTTGTTTGCAGAATCCCAAGCATTCTTAATTAAGAACAGGTTTGAGCATGCTGAATGCCAAGTTTCGAGCAGCCTGAATAAGTGGCGAGGAGAAACAAAATATTTTCATCTCAATCTGCTCATTCTCTTTTTCTCTAAAGCAGATTTATTTTATTTATAGAATTCTGCCATTTTAATATGTTTTTTAAACCGAACAAACAGCTATCAAAATGCATCTTAAGAAAGCTAGCCAGTTTCTATTCAGCTATTGTGATTATATAGTTTTTGCCAAATAGGTTCAACTAAATAGGGCTGTACTAAAAACTAGATCAAAATTAACTAGACCATGCAGAACATAGTGCAAAGGCCATCAGCAAAAAAAGCATAATCTGATGATATTAAAAAAGAAAAGTTTGCAAAGATATATAAATCAAATAATATAAAATATGATAAAGTGGACAAGTTATAATACATGCAAAAATAGTCCATGCATAAAAACATCATAAATACTGCAAAGTAATTTGCTAAAATCACCATAGATTAATTTACTGTATTTAGTCTGCCAACTTATTACTATTGTAGCAACCTTTATAAAGGTCTGACAGCACAAAAAACATCTACATTAAGCAGTAAACAGAATAAAGCTATTTGGCAATACAACCAGCTTAAAAGAAGAAAGAGATGGGTTTTAAAGCAACATTTTTCTTTAAAGGGATTAGTTACCTTTTGAAGGAAGCAGCTGCCTCACTGTGCTCAACTTTTTAACAGATGAGCCTTCATACTAAAAAAAAAAAAAAAAAAAGAAACAAACTTTAACGTTCTATGCAAGATAATTATCATAAGAATTATCTTCAGTATAAATGGAAGCACTTAATGACATGTCACAGAACCAAAATAATAAAATTATTAGGTCACCCAGCCACCTTTATGAACACAGTTCAAATTCCCCATTAAGTTCATCAAGGTAAGTCATTACCTATATGTACCATTGTATACATTTACCCATGAAGGCAGCTGCTATCCGAACAGAAGCTATTGATACTGGTTGCAACTGCAGTCTGACTTCAGATTCAGATACAGAATTATTCCATTATTCCAGGCTAATAAATAAAACTCACAGTTCAAGTAAGTTGGAGAATAAGTATAACAACAGCATTCCTGTTATTATCAGTTATAAGTCAAATCTGGCTGCATTACCTCTTCATGGTGGCTCATACGAAATGAAGCGGGACATTGTGAGCCACAACACTGAAGCTTCAGAGGTTAACTTGGATTCAAAGTCACAGTGCAGCAGAACAGCACGTGCAGCGAACGCAGGTTACAATGGGGTAACTTAAAGTCACATGTGATTGCATTTGCTTACTTTCCTCCCTCTTCCTGCTTGATCACCTTCATTTTTGTGTCATGATCAATTGCCTTATTTCCTGTAATTGTAAGACATATATAACTGAATGTAGTCAAAATTGCTGCAAATAATAAACTGAGATCAAGATGAATGAGTCACAGCATACAGAGCTGGTGTTGTTTACCCATGCCTTTGCCTAAATGGTAGCGGTCGTAAGACGAATGGCTAGAAGACCCATAGGTTGTATGTTGACAACTACCTGCACATCGACTACTATGGACTGGTAAAACATTTCTAGGAGCCTGCTGCATACATCAAAAGACCCGTGTCTCCTTAGGAAGCACAGTCTGCTCTGCCCTTGTACAGTGCCACTGTGTTGTCAGACCAGTCCAGTTTCCTGTTTATGTGAACCCTAGGTACATGAAGCTCCGCGCCACCTCCTGCACCACAAGACAGTATTCCACAAGCCTCCAGTACATCAACTGTGATGGAGGAGTCATCTGAGAATTTCTGTAGATGGCAAACGTTGACATTGTACTGGCAGTGTATTATTGTGTTGAGGGTAAATAGGAATGGAGAAAGAAAAGTTCCCGGAGGTGCTCCAGTATTACACACCACCATTTCTGACACACTGTCCCTGTGCCTCACAAACTGCTATTAGTCAGGTAGTCCATGATCCAGGATATTGAGGAGAAAATAAAGATGCATAGTTTTGAACTTTTTCCACATGAAATATTATACTGTATATTGATAAAGGCACTGGAAAAATGAAACATTATTCTGACATTGGTACTGGCTTTGAAAAAGTTAGAAAAGTCTCTATGGAGCATGTAGATCACAGCTATACAGCATGTGCATGATAGGCAAATCGGAGAGGATCAAGCGGTTTTGAAACTAGGGTTGGAGCTGTTTCAGGATCAGCCTCTCACTTCATTATGTACAAACTAACTGCAACTATTCTGAAGTTAGTGGAATCACACGAATGTCCTATCTTTGGCATTGGGACAACACTGATGTTTTCCATAGCTGGGAAACCTTCAGCAAATTCAGGAAAAGTTAGAACAGGCGCTAAAGGACCCAAGCAAGCTGGCTAGCACATGTTCTCAGTACCTTAGAGCCAATTCCATCCAGCCCTGCAGCCTTGTTCGTACAGAGTTTCACTAGCTCTCTCCTCATTTGATCTGCAGGTGTGTTGATGTGAGTTAATTGTTAAAACAGTACATCTCAGGCTCTCTGATAATGCAAAGCTATATTGACGCACATCCGAATGGTGTCCTATGTGGAGGCCAGCAAATTGACTGTTAGTGGGCAGCGGAGATCTACAGTACTAAGAAGTTCCACATTGCCACTCTGCAGACTATGATTAATATACGCCGCACTCACAGAGTTATAAAGGGATCCTGAGCAAAGCAAATGGAAGGAAGAAAAGCATGAAATTGGAAACAAAGCTTCAGGATCCCTTGAAACCAAAAACACCGATATCTCAATGAGGAGTGTGTGTATGTGTCTGTCTGTCTTTGTCTGTGTGTCACAGTTTCTTGAGGATGGTCTAGAGCCAAAACAGCTGGACAGAAAAATATCAAACTCAAAAAATTAGCCTGTTATGAGAGGAAAGTGTGCTCATTAGTTTGTGAGCCAAATTATGCAATAGAATGAGGCCCTCCAGAGGAACTCTCAAATACAGTAATTTTGCAATTAATTATGAATTTTTCTCATCAATTGCTGTCGTAATGACCTTTTTATGAACAGAAAGATCAGCATCAGAGTGGTAAATAATTACTGAAATGTTATAAAATAATTGGGTAACTTGGTTCCTAATGTGCAAAGTCTACTGACATTCACATCCAAATTTTTAAATTATTAGCGTTAACATTTATAGATTTGGCACCTCCACTGAAGTTTGTCCATCCCATAACTTACATTTTCCAATGTTGTTCATTTTGTTTTCTACCCGAAAAAACATCACAATAGCAGATGCAACTGTTTGAATTTGAGGTTTATCTATAGATAGTAGTGGTATGTAAAGTGCAACCAGAAGAGAATTAAAGATGCTGCAGCAAAAGTTTTACAAGGGTTTGAAGTATTGAGGGATGATGTGTGCAAAATTCAGTGCAGCAGCAAATCAGTGCATACACATGTTAAACATAATATGAAATGACAACACATTGCCAGTTCCAACACAGCTAGAACTCTCATAGTGACATGTTGCACATAAGTAAATTACTGTAACTTGATTTTATTTTTTTATTTGTTATTAGCATGATGAAGTAGTAGGGGTCACTTCATTGTAAGTGGCTTCTCTGAGTAAAGCATCCAAAACAGGATTTCACATTTAGCTGCACAGGTCAGTCCTCCAGCAAATGATACAAAGGAAAAGAAACCAAGTGGTGAGATTTGAAACTTTTATTTTAGCTATTAAAGTGGTGTGTACAATTAAATTTAAATATATTCTAATGCCAAATTAGTATGTGACAGCCCTAGTAAAAATAAAAAAATAACCCAGAAGGAGCACAAATATCAAACACATAAGGAAATCTGATTGGTACACATATGAGAACCATGTATTTAACAGGGAGGTTTTGCACTGTCTAAGTCCTCATTTACCTAGCAAAAAACAATTGCCTTAAAATTGTCCTCTACTACATGCTCTTCCTTCTTTTTGCATGAGAAGAAGATTCTAGTCACTTAATGATTGGCTTGGCACCTGGCTGTAAGACAAAGCTAATATTGAGTACAAGTACCTAGGGGGAGGTTTCGAACAAAAACATTTAACAACCAGTAATATTAGTGCATCCCTATGGAAAAATCACAAGAAGTTTCACTAAAGAAAGTACTTAAATACAGAAGATACATCATAAATTAGATGTCACGACTGCTATTCAAAAGTTCATTACGTTAACAGTTTTTATATTACAGTAGTCTTTTTCGATAAATCAAGCAAGCTTTGAGATGTTTTTCTGTTACTCACAGACAGCAATTTGAATAATTAACCTCACATCTGAACCAAACCAATGCATGTTGCATTCTTTTGACAAATGCTTATCGCATTCAAAGTATTTCACTTAGCACTGTCTTCTAAATTTTTACTTAAATAAATACTCCTTGCTTCTAAATTTTACCAAATAAGAACAGGATTTTCAGGTATGGGATATCTCACATTAGTGTAGACAGAAAATATTAATTCTGTAAAATAAAAAACATTGTGTCCTGTGTTTATATTGATCTTTCCAAAGCACTTTGCAAGAATGTTGCCATTCCAGTTTAAGATTAATAATCTTTCCCTATCTAAAAGCAATATAAAAGTATCAAACACCAAAAAAGGCAAAGAACGAATAGAGTGATGATGAAAGCTGGAATTAATGCAGGCTTCTAATTAATCAAAGATCGTCATTTAAGAAAGTTCTGAAAGTATAACATTATTGTAAAGTAAATATACATTCACAGTGCCCTTGTGGAATGATGGTTAGTGCTGCTGCCATTAAATATTCACCACTCTTGGTTTAAAACCCATATCTGGTCATTGTCCTTGTAGAATTTAAACTTCCTCACTGTGTTTCTGTGTCCCAAGTACTTTAATCTCCCTCCCACTGCAGAACATCTCCATCTCACATGTTTGTTAAGTAAATTGACAAACTCTAAACTGGCTTTATGAAATTGGAGTATAAGCAAAGTAATCAAACTAAAAACAATTAATAATTTTATACCAAGAGATGAATTCAATAGCAACAATAAGAATTAAGACAATATAAATGGAAAACTATATTTAGATACAAATTTCAACTGAAGAAGTCCATGCTTGTGGAATTGAAATAAACAGCAGGAAGAAAGCTTTGAGCAACCACAAATGATAGGAGAGTGGAGGTTTACTCCACCTAGTGGTTTAAAATGAGATATGAAAATTTCTAATTTCTTAAATGTGGCAAAGATTTATACAATCAGGGTTATTTGCTACCTCTGGAAAAAAAACAGTAATGATTTGCACTATTAACTAAATTACAGCAAGATAAACTTATAAACAGAACAATGTAACAAAAAGCCCAATATTTCTAACTGTTTTGGCCATTTTTACAACAAACTTATTCTATTTTAGGATCAAATGGAGCCAGACCCTTGACTGAGGTAGTCAATGAAGAAGAATATGGTAGTTACTGGAGTGTAAAATTCAAAGACAATCACTAAGCAGCAGGACTAATCAAAATGTCATGAAATTTTTTTTTTTTTTTTATTATTATTAATTTTATTGCACTCCATACAAAGCAATCAAGTTTTTACAAAGAGAAAAATAGAATCAAGAACAGATCGATCCCCACCTTTGAGAGAGAGAGAGAGAGAGAGAGCAAGCCAAACGGCATATATATTTTACAGCTTTTAAACATACCTAAATTAATAAATTCTCTGTGCTTCATGAACTTATTTTTAAAATATTACTGATTAGAACCTGCCATGTTTTGAAAAAAGTCTGTACGGATCCTCTGAGTAATTGATTTTTTCCAATTTCAAATAATATAACACATCGGTTTCCCACTGACTTAAAAGAGGAGAGTTTGGGTTCTTCCAGTTTATCAGAATAAGTCTGCGTGCCAAAAGTGTAGTGAATGCAATCACAATTTGTTTGTCTTTCTCCACTTTAAGCCCCTCTGGAAGAACCCCAAACACAGCTGTTAATGGGTTAGGAAGGATTGTGAGTCCAAGGCTGTCTGAGAGGTAATTAAAATTTTTTGTCCAGAATAATGTTAATTTGTTGCAGGCCCAGCACATGTGACCTAGTGAGGCTGGGACTTGGTTGCAACGTTCACAGGTTGGATCATGCCCTGGAAACATTTTGGAGAGTTTTAGTCGAGACAGATGTGCTCGATATATAATTTTGAGTTGTATAATTGTATGCTTTGCGCATATGGAGCTCGAGTGAATTCTCTGCATTGCTACTTTCCACTCCTTTTCTGATATATTGATTGAGACATCTTTTTCCCAGTGTCCTCTTGGATCTTTGAAAGGGAGGGATTGTAAAATGATTTTATATATTGTAGAGATGGAGTCTAAGTCTTTGAGATTGAGCAATATTTTTTCCAGCATGGATGAGGGTGGAAGATGAGGAAAATCTGGAAGGTTCTGTTTAACAAAGTTCCCGATTTGAAGATAGTGAAAGAAATGTGTAGCTGGAATGTTAAATTTGGAATGTAATTGTTCATAGGAAGCAAAGACGTTGTCCATATAAAGATCTCTAAGCAAGTTAATTCCAAATTTTTTCCAGATATTAAAAACTGCATATGTTTGTGAAGGTTGAAAGAGGTGGTTCTCCTGCAGAGGTGCCACAGATAGAAGCTTCTCCGTCTTAGAATGCTTTCTACATTGGTTCCAGATTCTAAGTGAGTGGAGCACAATTGAGTTATTTGTATATTGCCGATAGCGTGTGTTTATTGGAGCACAGAGCAAGGAATACAAAGAAGTACTGCAGGATTTTACTTCTATTGCGGTCCAAGCCTGTGTATGTTCTTCTATTTGTGTCCAGGTTCTTATCGCCTGTATATTTGCTGCCCAGTAATAAAACTGGAAGTTAGGTACAGCCATGCCGCCTTCTTCCTTTTGTCTTTGTAAGGTCGCTCTTTAAAATGTCATGAAATCTACTATTTTGTTTAGTACTTCATTTATTGTATATTACTAACTAAAGTCTGAAAATAAATTGACTAATGATGGTGACAGCAAATCATTTGAATTGTTACTAGCTCAAATTCTCTAACAGAATTTTAATTACAAGCCTTGTCTAAACAGTCAGAACTTAGTAATATTTTTTGTTATCACAGTTTCTAAATGTGGATTAACTGCCTTATTTAAAATTTGAACAGCAAGATTAAAAAAATCCATTGAATTTTACAGCTACACGACTATAGTAAATTGTTCCAGATATATTTAACATGCACAGAACCAGCACACTGGGTGAATTGCTCAGGATCACAGAGTGAGTTAATGAATGAGACTAAACCAGCAGTCTCATGGGATGCTGTATATGATGTCTCCTTTCTAAATGTTATTAAAATTCAATGTAGAAACTCCCACCTTAAATGATAACCCACTGAATAGACTGTAGCTTTGTTCTACACCAGCTCCAAAGAAAAAAATATCAAAGCATCCATATCCAGTACTTCATCATGTAGATAGATAGATAGATAGATAGATAGATAGATAGATAGATAGATAG
>JANRMT010062820.1:105012-130712 GCA_026402145.1 Polypterus bichir lapradei
AGATAGATAGATAGATAGATAGATAGATAGATAGATAGATAGATAGACTTGTATGTTAGCATAGCAAGAAAATGCTTGACTGCTTATTCTGATCTAGAGCTGAATCTGTTTAAAGCTGTAATGTTTTCCTTGTACCACACAATGCAAGGATACGAACAATAAGAACTGTGTGATCATTAACAATATTGATTAAATGGGTATGGTTTAATAAAATCCAAATGAAGTTCTTTGGAGGGACGCTGATAACTGGCATTTTTGATGTTCTTTCTTTTATTGTTAACCAGCTTTATTTTGTTATGCAATTTTCTGACAAGGCTATTTATTTACATATTCTTAAACACAAAGAACTGTGATAATGTGAAGATTCAGTATTTTAAAGATATTCACCGATGTGTGTCATTAAACATAATTAGTAAGTTGAAACATGCAATTCAATATTTCAATTTCAATTGACTTTAGTCTCATGTACTGTAGTTTGGGAAACTTCTTCACAGCCACTGCAATGGAGGGGAAAAAATCTACAATGTTTAGCACAAAATGATTAAATTGCAATTTCCTACCTTTATTTTCAAAATCCTTTAACAAAAAGAGACCCATGTGCCTAATATATTTTTAGAAACAATTTGACTAAATGGATTGTTTATATTTATATTTGAAAAGGAAGTAGCAGAAAGACATATTATGAAAATTTAATAGGAAAATTCACTGCAGTGAAAGTTAGGAAAGCTGTACATATTTTTGTCTTTAATGACTATGTCTGACAAGAGGGATCACTTACTCACCCCATGAATTGTTTATTATTATTTATCGCTGAGAAAAAGCTGCACAGTGAATTCTGTTATTCCTTATTGGCAGCATTTCATTTAAGAGTGATCTAGGTCAGCCGAGAGTGTCAGTTCATTATGGTGAAAGAATGGATTTTTGAGTTGCTTCTCTTTGTTTAGGGAAGGGGGAGCTGCATGGCTGTTTCTAAATGCTAATCAAGAATACAGAATGATCATAACATGTGTTCCCCTAATAATGGATATAGATCTCTGTATACTCTCCCCTCACTCCAAATACAAACATTCACTCATAATTAAGGGTGCAATCTGCTGTGATAAAAGACAAATACATACCGTGTGCATTTACCATCCCTGCTTACTTACATGGCCAAATATTTTGTGAGAATTCCAGTTCAGAAGAAAGTCAGTTTTAATATATGTTTCATATATTTGATAATGTCTGATTTTAAGTGCACACCAACATATGAATATATATGCATGCTATGTATAAATTATGTATAATAGGTGTATAGGAAAAAACGTCTCTCTACAGATAGATCTACACACAGCATATTAGAACATCTGAACAATCTAGACAAGAACAGGCCATTCAGCCCAACAAAACTCTCCAGTCCTATTCACTTAATTCTTCTAAAATAACATCAAGTCTAATTTTGAAGGTCACTAAAGTCCTACTGTTTATAACACTACTTGGTAGCTTATTCCAAGTGTCTATGGTTCTCTGTGTAAAGAAAAACTTACTAATGTTTGTGTGAAATTTACCCCTAACAAGTTTCCAACTGTGTCCCCGTGTTCTTGTTGAACTCATTTTAAAATAACACTTTCAATCCACTATACTAATTCCATTCATAATTTTAACACTTCAATCATCGTGTCCCCTCTTAATCTCCTTTTGCTTAAATTGAAAAGGCTCTGCTATTTTAATCTTTCTTCAAAATTCGTCTCCTGTAGTCCAGGAATCAGCCCAGTCACTCTTCTCTGTACTTTTCCAGAGCTGCAATGTCATTTTTGTAGCCTGAACAGTTGAGCATAACCTCCTTGGATTTGTACTCTATACATCATGCTATACCATCTAACAATCTATTAGCCTTCTTAATGGCTTCTGAACACTGTCTAGCAGTTGATAGTGTTGAGTCCACTAAGATTCCTAAATCCTTCTCCTTAGTTGTACTTTCAATTTTCAGACCTTCCACTGTGTGTTCAGGCCAACATTTTTACTTCCTACATTTAACATTTTCTTACACTAAAGTTCATATGCCACAAATCTGCTCAAGCCTCTATGCTATCCAAGTCCCTAATGAATCAATAGATTCAAGATGTTCTGCCAATCCACCTAGCCTGGTATTATCTACAAATTTAACCAGCTTGTTTTTTTATATTCCTATCCAAATCATTTATTATATTAAAAAAAAAAAAATCAGTGTCCCTAGCACCCTCTCCTGCGGAACACCACTCTTTATATTAACCAGTTCTGATAGTGTTCCTTGCACCACAACCTTCTGCTTCCCGTGTCTGAGCCAATTTTGCCCCCATCTACAAACAACACCCAGCACTCCCACTTGTTTCAGTTAGAAACCAAGGCTCTCATGTGGCACCTTATCAAATGCTTTCTGAAATCCAAATAAATACAATATGATCCACTTTGATGATACCCTTTTGTTGCTTCCTCATAGAATTCCAGCATGTTAGTAAAACATGACCTACCTCTTCTGGACCCATTATTCAGTAAAACTCCTGTTTGTGTCATATGTTGTTCAATCCTTCCCTTACTAATTATAATTATAATTATAAGTAAAATGTTCTTAAACCTATTCCAATGCTCCTCGACTGTCTCCATACTGAAAAGCTTGTCCCAGTCTACTCTTCTTAGACTTTGCCACATCTGCTCAAATTTTGCCCTACCAAAGTTAAATTTAACAGTTTTAGTCTTTGTATGTGCATTCTTCCAAACATTGAGAATTGTATTATATTACTGTCACTTGACTCTAGCAGTCCAATCATCTCTACACCCTGAATTCTATCCTGATTATTACAGAATACTAAATCAAGACAGGATTTTCACCACTTTGGTGCTTTAACATACTGTGTTAAAAAACAGTCACCGATTTCTTTTAAAAAAATTCTTGTGCTCCACTATTTGCAAGGTTATCCCAGTTAATATTCGGGTAGCACCCTATGACTATAATATCCCCCTGTAAACTTGCCTTTTTAATATTGGTAAAAATATATGTCTGCATTGGGTGGTCGATAACACACTCCTAAAATAAGGCCTCTTTCCCTAATACTTTCCAAACGAAGCTGGATGTCTGTGCAAAGATGTGGCTCATCGTCCAATTGAAGAGGATGTACATTTAACTTCTGATTGATATAAACAGCAACCCCAACTCCTTTTTATGTTCTGTCTATCCTTCCTAAAAATGTATATCCCTCTATGTTATAATCATACTTATTTATTTTTATTTATACAGATTTCTATTATTACTATAATATTATAATTATGCTCCACAATATACAACTTTAGCTCATTTGTTTTACTTTTGATATTTCTAGCATTTAAGGCAAGCTATTTTTAATGCATTACTCATTTTACCTTTGCATTTAATTTTTGGGTTTGAATTCACATTACTATGCATTGTTATTTTTACAAGATTATTTTGTTCCTGCATGTACAGTTCTAAACCTGGCCTGTCCTAAATCCCATTCTTCCTCATGTCTTAGTTTAAACAATCGTCGACTAATCAACTCATATGCCTTCCCAACACATTGGTGCCTCTGCGGTTCAGAAGTAACCCATCGTGGCAGAACAGCTCACATTTGTTTCAAATGGAGTACCAGTGCCCCAAAAAAACCTATATACAGTACTTCTAACCTACACCAAGATTTGAGCCACACATTAAACCTTCTAATCTCTTCTATCTTACATCAACTGGTGTGTGGCACAGATAAAATTTCAAAGACGACTACCTTGTGGGTTCTACTCCTCAGCCTGTCATCTAATTCTTAAAATTTGGATTGCAAACTGACAGACTACCCTTATGTATGTCATTTGTTTGTAGTTGTTGTATATATTTGTTGTATACTGTATATATACACACACAAATACATACATACACAGTACATATGTATTATATGGCCCTTGGACTGGGTAAGCTGTCCTGGGCCCTAAACCATTTTAAGGCGAGACTTGCTCACGATTTACAATTTAAACTATTTGCCATATTGCCAGTGTGTACAGAACATTTTGTTTGTTTTTAAGAACCATGTTAGAATCCAAATAATGATGCAAAGCATGATTTTATAAGTGGTATATAGAATGTAATTTTCAAAATCCTTAACACTACTGAAAGTAGGAATAAAATTACTTAAAAACCTTTAAAGTTAGATTTCTAGCATAAAATAGTATTGGCAACTTCTGAATAGAGCAACAATGGAAATGTGCTGCCAATACTATCATAAAGCACATTTGGGGGAAAAAAAAAAAATGTAGATCTTACTGTTGCCATTGATAACTCTTGAAATCCATCTCCACATTTTTGCCAAATCTTTGACGGGGCTGAATGGGTATCTTGTGACTCATTTCTTGCTTTTCTGAATGCAGCTTCTGTGTCATCAGGGAAAAAGGAGCATGCTGCTTCTAAAGATTTCCTCTTGCGCTGAAAAGGACAGAAGAAATTGCTGATTGGTTACCAAAACAAAACACCAAATTAAATGTCTAATTCATGCAACTAGTTCCAAATAGTACAAGACAATTTTACACAACTAATGAGTTTGTGGCTACTTAGCAAAATGCAACCTTTGTTGCCATGGGCACTAAGAATGTAGCTGAGCTACAAGTCACAAAAAACTTGATGAAGTGTGTAACTGTGTAAATCCATCAAATACACAAATTTTCCTAAGAAAGGACAATATAATTGTAAACTGAACCGAGTTGGGGCAGCACAGTGGTTTGTGCTGTTGCCTCATAGTCCCATGAAACTATGTTCAAGCCTATCACTCAATCTTCCTGTGTCCATATGGTTTTATTAAACACTGCAAGTGGTTGTAGGCAGATGACCTCCTTGACCCTTAAGACCTTCCAGAACATTCTGGTCCTATGGTCCTTCAGAGCAAACTCTCTTCCTTATGTGGCAGGTCATTCAGTGCCAGGGATCCCAACCCCTGGAATTCTTTACTCTAATATATCCAAAGCTGCCTTTCGCACTCTTCCTTCAGCTCTGTGCTGAATATATTTCATTTTTTTCCATTTCTTCATTCTTAATCCTTGGAATCTGATATTCGTTGTTTATTCTGAAATGTGTAGTTGTTCTTCCATTTTGACATCAATTTTATGAGTTTACTTTTATTGATTCTGTTATTATTCCATCTGTGGTTCATGTTTTTCATTATTTTTTATTAATGGTAACTCAACCAACCTTCAGCAAGAGAAAGATAACATGAAAATAAAACGTATTATTAATGTAGCCACACACAGTTCCCAAGGGATTGTATATCCCTTGCATTTTATACCACACTAGCATATCCACATAATAAAAAACAATGCTACTGTACTAAAGACTGTAAGAGACAATCTTAGAAATGTAATGCTTTAAGTCATATTAGTGTTTGCTTCATTTAAATAGAATATAATTTTCTTTCATATCTATAGATTATGGTATAGCCTTTCACCCCCTGTAAGTTAATATGAGATAGAACTTTTCTTAGTTATATCTGTAATACAGTGTGTTAATTGAGTCAATGTGTGTTTTGGAATAGGCTCATAGCTAGCATGGACTGAAAGACCCATTTGCAGTTTGTAATAGGATAGACATACAGTTTTCTGAACATTTACAAATGGTTCAATTGTATGAGCAAACTTAAAGAATGAAACAAGATATATAAGCTTTAAACAGAACTTTTCTTTGTTATATCAATCTGTTCTCTATTTTTGTATGAACTGTTTTACCTTGATTTTTCACTAAACCTTTTAAAAACGAAGATATTTTGTCTGTGAAATTATTTCAAAGCGTCAAGCAATTGCCAGAATCCCATGAAGCAAACTAAAGCTGCAGAACTTTGGTAATGTTGGGTAAATGCAGCTA
Organism: Polypterus bichir lapradei; assembly: GCA_026402145.1. Classification (NCBI taxonomy): domain Eukaryota; kingdom Metazoa; phylum Chordata; class Cladistia; order Polypteriformes; family Polypteridae; genus Polypterus; species Polypterus bichir. The sequence goes on from JANRMT010062820.1 coordinate 110,876, forward strand.
CAAAGACTATAGCTCAGCTTTTAACATTACTGTAACATCAAAGTTAATGACCAAGCAACTGAACTTGAGAATTTGTACGACACTCTGCAGCTAAATTGTGGACTTCCTAACTGGCAGACCTCAGCAAGTGCAGACTTGCTGCATCACTTCCTCCATCATACTAATCTTTAACACATTCAACACAAAAAGCAATGTGCAGAGTCCCATGAACCACTCTTTGTTAATCTACAACTATGACTGATGTTGGCTTGGAATATTACTGATACATTTCTCCCTTCTGTTTATGTCATATGTATCACACATTGCCTTAGAAAACCAAACATTATTATCAAAGACCTTAACCATCATGCACAACCATTTTTCCCTCTTCAATTCTGGCAAATGGGAACATCACCATCAGCACTTGCATCAAAAGATTCAGGGACAGTTTGAATTCGTCAGCCAAGAAGGTTAACCAGTAGCTTCTTGAACTAACCCCTCAGTAAAGTTACCAGTTTACTTGGCATGGAAAAAGTGAATGAGAGAAGGTCCACCATGAGAAGGATAGAGGCTGCAGAACATTCCCCTAGTTGAATTTGGTTCAGAAGGAGTGAGTGTGAATACTACTAAAACACTGCCTGAGGGGAGGTTTCTGGTGGAGTCACCCAAGTTAAAGTGTCTGGTTTTGAATACCCAAAGCACCCAATATCTGGCATGGGACTAGATGGCACACTAGTTAAGATTTGCTGAAGGGGCCTGGGTACCAAAAAGAAGAAAGCATATGTCATTAATACGCTTTGAATCACCTCAATGATCAGTGTGAAGGGGAAAATAGATTTCTGCATTGTTTCCTGACAGCTGACAGAGTATCTCCATAAGATTAAGTACATTTACCCTCAAGAGCACAAGCTGGGAATCCAGAATATTCCAGAATGCTTAGAACATACTGGGGTTGTCACACACCTTATCAGGGCAGTAACAGAGGGTAAGGGAGACCTGGCACTACTTCAGATGAACCTTGCTAATGGTTATGGCTTAGACCAGCACTATGTTCCAGGCAGTATCAGAAATCTTATGCTCATCTAAAATATCAGGCTCCATCGAAGAGTCACCACTGGAAAGACAATGTCAGACTGGCATCATAACCATCTCTGTAGTGGAGAGCAGGGGGGGGGCTGTCAAAGCTGGGTGTACAACAACCACCAATAACAGCATTCATGAACGATCCGACTGACTATTACATCACTGACAAGAGGCCAATGAATTCTGAAGTGGATTGCTAACCTTTTCACATTGGTAAGGATGAGCTTTATGTCAGGTAAATCAAGATCCTTGGTGCAGACGTGGGGCAAGATCACTACATATGTGAAACACCAGCCCTAGGGAAAAGTTGGTAAAGAGACTGGGAGGAGTGTAGGGATGTCACTAGAACCAAAGTTTCGGTATCAAATCAACACCAAAATGGCAAAATCCTAACGGTACTAGCTTTTTTTTTTTAAAAAAAACCAAAAAAACCTAGTATCAATACCAAAGTGAAAGTTGGTGCTTCACTGATGTGCGATTGCAAGTAGACTTCAGAAAGCACAGTAACACATGATAAAAGTGTGAGTGAATTAAATGGCTCCTAATGCTACCTCTTGAAAAGAAACAGCAAAAGACATATCTGAAATGCACTTATGGTCACAAAATTTCAGCGTGCGATTGCTGGCATCATACTTATTTAAAAAATAAATAAATAAAGAGAAAAAAGGCTCATTATTGAGTCTTCTCAGAAATATATTTTTGTGTGCTTTGAGAGCACATATTACTGAATGGATGCAAGTTATAACTGTTTAACTTCTAGATGGCAAGATTAATCACTTTTTATGAACATGTCCTACACTGTGCTAATAAACAGAGATTTTGTACTAATTTTCTAATTGTCTACAGATATCCCTTTGAGCATCCATCCATCCATTCCCCCCCGAGTAGCTTAAGTGTCACACATATAGGACTTTAGCACAGTTTCCTCCCACATCTTAACAATAGTTACAGCAAGTAAAAATAAATATTTTTAACGAAGCAGCTACTTGGCTTGTCTACACCAAAGATGAAATGAGTGGTTCCATTTGTTAATACCAAAATACATTTTATTTAGTGTTTTGATGCTTTCAAGCACTCCACTAACATCATACAAGGGAGGCAAATCCATGTCCTTTGTGATGCATGTGCAGGCAGTGTGCTATGCTGGGAGCTATGCTGAAAAAATGATTTACAAAGAAGGTGGTGTCTGTGGCCACGCCATACTCCTTTAAAATAACGGGCTGCAGAGAGCCAAACAACACCCACAGGCACTCTCTAGGTGACATGCATCAGAACAATTCATTTTGTTTAGTTTTATTAATAGACTTTTTATCAGAAACTGTAATTTAAAGTATGTTTTTATTTTGTTTGGTAGTTTTATTTGGTTTACCTCTGGGTCTTTCTATTTTTATACAAACTTGTATGTTGCAGTTTTATGTTGAACTGTCATTGTTTTTAATGTTATATTTTCAAGTCCTTATTACGAGTTTGAAAACTCGATGTACTGCAATAACTACTAAGCAAAACTTTGAAATTGCTAAGCAATCTTAACATGTATCACAAGTAACTGTTACGCAAATTCAGAAGATCACTTTTCTCCCTGTTCAGTGTCACCAGTGTTCTGATTTTAGGAAGGGAATGACAGCGAAAACATAAAAAATACATGACTTTCAAGTGTGGCACCAATCAATGAAACATTACATTTTTGCAAAGACAGTGATGGCTAATCTCTCTAATTTAGGTTGCTGACAGGCTGGCTATTGTTAGCTAAAATATTTCTTTAACAATTCAGATTGGAAAGTTATTTCAGTGATTCTCAAAGTATGTTCTGCTAATCCAACAGATGACCATAACCATATTCCGTTTTTGTTTTTCTCGGAATTGTACTACGGTACTGTGTCATGTGTGAAAAATGTTAATTGTATACATTTGAACTCAAACTTGAAACTGGATATTATGAAAACTGATATTTCAACTAATATTAAAAGAATTAATGGAAATAACGAGATGACCACATTTACCTTGCAGCTTGGCCAGTGTCTGTCTGTCTATCTGTTGTTTTAATGGAGGTAAAGTTTTACAAGAAGCATTTTGCCCTTCCACCTGTTCTGCAAACAGTGGCCAATGTGTTCTTAAATATTCTGGCACAAAAGCCATTCCACAAATAGGAAAATAGAAAATATGAAATACATGGATATGTTTAGAGCTTGAAATAAAATGATAACATGATCAGGAAAATGCCAGCGCCAAATGGTCACCCCAGCTTATGGTGTAATTTTAATGCTATCCTCAAGCGACCCGAGTGCTCGGAAACTTTTCGCTGGCGCATCCGTAGAGCGGAACAAGACTGCGGGCGCGTAACCGCAGGCAGCCACGTTTACTTCGTGCAGTGCGCGCGCACAACTAGCGCTGCAACTCTTGACTTTTCTGTTTATTTCTCCGCCGCCTGGACAGATGACATTTTAAGAAAATGTAAAGTAAAATTTCCTCCCAAATTATTGAGTAGACAAGCATATCCCTGACACTGCAAACATTTCTCTAATATACGTTATTAAAAAATGACCCTGCCGAGTGTATTTAAATTTTTGAGTGAGCTTAGCTTACTGAAAAGAGCTATGGTAAATGCACAACTTACCTTACTGAAAGAAGCCATTCCAAATCCACAACACTACAATTATTTAAATTCGCATGCCTGTACCTGTAGTATAACACGATACCACATACATCATCATTCGGTGTCCATCAGACGGACTAAAGGAACACTTTTTAGCTCATTCGATTTCCCTTCGTTCTCTCACCGCGCCGTTTGCGTTAAACTGCACGTTGATTGGTGAACTTTTTAGCAGGCGTTCACTAATTGGTCGCGGCGTTAGTCCCTCGCGCATTGAATCTTGGAAGTTGAAGTTTGACCAAGTTAGTTCTTGTGGTCTGGAGGTACACATGGTCGTTCATTTTCTAGTAAGTACTGTTAGCGATGTCTACTATTCCTCTTCCCAGTATCACTTTTATTTTTATGTCTAAACGTCATCCTTTTCAAGGTTAATTTTAAGACTTTAAATAAAATCTGTCTTGCTAGCTTGCGTGACTTAAATTAACATAGGCCCGCAGATTTTGTTCATAACAAATACGACAGGTAGATGCGATGTTGAAGAAGCTGCCCTGGAGCGTGGGTTGGGGGTATGGATTTGGGGGTTGTGGTTTATTTAAAGAAAAGCATACTTTGAAAGATATATTTAAAAATAACTATATTTTCGACCTCGATGCAACGAAAGGCAAGCCAAATTGACAGACTACTCTGCAGGATTTAATTGATTTAAAAGTGTTTATTTAAAAGTAGTAATTTTTTGGACAATGAGGACTTCTCTGTTAAGACTTTAATAGTAATACAAATAAAATAATTATATTTTTGAGTTTTCCTTTTTTTGCTGTTATGAAAGAGATGTACTTTCAGTCACAATTGCTTTTAGCAGTGCACAGATCTTTTCGTGGGCACTGGCTAAGACGTCGAGAAGGGACACTTTACGTAACAAGGTCTGATACATTTTATACTGGACACGATATAGTTTCAATTTTTATATTAGTGTTTTTAATTTAATTAGAAATTTTGGGTAAATTTAGGGCCACTATAACCTTCACAAATTTGGTGAAACATGTATGCTTGAAATTGCTGATTATGACAGATTGTAAAAAATAACACATTTTAACAAGACACAAGAGCAAACGGTGGAATTCATATCTATTTCATGGACCTTATCTGCAAGAACTCACTTTATAGTACATCAAATCAAATATGTTTTTCCTCCAAAAATTAATTTTGGGTCAGATATTGAGAAAGCTGTCTGAACTGAACATCTGGTACCATATGCATCAATTATTTTTGTGCATTAGACTTTCAGAACAAAATTATTAAAGTATGATCTAGAACCCTAGATCATAAGTACAATTTCTTAAGTAACCCTAAGTACAATGTTAAGTTTTTTATAAATACTGTATGAGTTAAGATTATACAGAAACAAAAATGAAAATAATACTTTTTATCTTTTTAGGTGTTGGGCTCTAAAGTAAAAACTATTATTTAGGTTCTCGCTGCTGCCTCCTGCATACTTGTACTGTAAGAAGTGTGTAGAGAAAAGCCAAGCAAAATGACACCTTTTATTGGCTAACTAAAAAGATTACAATATACAAGCTTTTGAGGCAACTCAGGCCCCTTCTTCAGGCAAGATGTAATCAGTGTGTAAATATAAAGGAAAGAGAACCAAATATTAAGATAATGACAGCATGTTTGCTCACTCAGACAGAACCTTTAATATACAAAGCAAATAAAACTGTCCAGAAATGTTTCCCTCAAAAATTGCTCCATCCCTAATTCATTGTGTTAATACAGCCTTGCAAATTTCAATTCAATGTCACTTGTCAAACCTTTAAAGATTTAGGCATTATCTGCTCATTAAATTGTATGGAATAACTTTGTTGCATTTTACTGTTATCACATTTATTGTTAATTCAATAAGACTCTTACACTTATCTTTTAAACAACCTTCCCTGTTTTTCAGTAAGAGTTCTCTTCACAAGCGCCTAAACTCTTAAAAATAAAGGTGCAAAATCATTTCTTCAGTGCGATGCCATAGGGAAAACATTTTGGTGAACATAATCAATGGAAAAAAATAAAAAAGAAATGATAGAAAAACAATAACAATGAAAAAATAGTGCAAGAATACAGCAAACACCAAAAAGATATGATGAAATTAAACATTCCTCCTAGCAGATCTTCTCAAGCTCTGTTAGGCTTGGTGGGAAGGGTCTGTAAACTGCTATCTTCAGGCCTTTCCACAGATGCTCTATAGGATTAAAATGTGTGGTCTTTGGTAGTGCCACTATAAGACAATCAGAGACCTGTCCTGAAGCCTCTCCAGAGTTGTCTTGGCTGTATGGTTTGTTGTAAAGTGAACCATTGCCCCAGTCTGAGGCAATCTGGAGAAGGTTTTCTTCAAGGACCTTTCTGTATTTGGATGCATTCGTCCTTCCCTCAATTCAGACCATTCTCCCTGTCCCTGTTACTGAGAATCACTCTCATAGTCTACCACCACCACCACCATGCTTCACTGTAGGGATGGTATTAGGAAGGTGATGTGCAGTGCCCAGTCTTTACCAGACATAGTACTTGAAATTCTGTCCAGAAAGTTCAATTCTTGTCTCATCAAAACCAAGAATCTTTTTCCTTATGCTCTCATTTACATGTATTTGCTTAGCCGACACTTCTATCTAAAGCAGCTTACAAAAGGGATCAACATAATTGAGTAACATCAGCCTGGAGAATGTTTGGGAACAAGTTCTATAGGACAAGGGTACAAAATTGATTTCCACAAGTGAAAGCTCCAAACAAAATTTAAATGAGTTAACAATTCCTAGATTTATGAAACCTAACAGTTAATAGTACTTAGACAAAAATTCACCAAACAAGTGGGTCTTTGAACGCTTCTTGAACACATTGAGGGAGTCAGTGTTTCAAAAGGAGGTGGGCAGCTTGTTCCACCAGCCAGGAGCTACACATGAAGAGTCTGGACTAAGATTTGATACCACGCAGAGGTGACATCACCAGACGTTGTCCATCAGCAGATCTAAGTGGGCAATAAAGAGCATATGACCTCAGAAGTGTCTCTGACCCATTGACTAATCTTGAAGGCAAGCATCAAGGATTTGAACTTAATACATGCTGCTACAGGAAACCAGTGTAGTGATCTGAAGAGAGAAGTGACATGTGCCCACCTTGGCTGGTTGAACACCAGACATGCTGCAGTATTTTGAATCATCTGCGACAGCTTGGTGGCACATGCTGGTATTTCTGCCAGGAGAGAGTTGTAGTAGTTCAGTTGTGAGATGACTAGAGCCTTTTCTTCAAACTGCTCTTTAAACTTTCATATGCCTTTTACTTAAGCATGGCTTCCATCTAGTCATTCTGCCATACATTTCTGATTGATGGGGTGCTCTTAAGATGGTCACCCTTCTGACAGGTTTTCACATCTCAGGAGAAGACTGCCGAAGGTCTGTTAGAGTGACCATTAGGTTCTTGATTACCCTACTTACTGGGGCCGCTCTTGCCTGGTTACTCAGTTTGGATGTACAGCCAAATTCTTCCATATCAAAATTATTGAGCTCATTGTACTGCTTAGAACACACAAATCTTTAGATATGTTTTTATACCTTTGCCCTGATCTGTACCTCACCACAAATTTATCACAGAGGTGTTCTTGGACTTCATGGCTTGTTGTTTTTTTAATTCTCTGTGAATTTTGGGGCTTTATATATGCAGGTGTTTGCCTTTCTGGACAATGTTCTGTAAATTTAATTTGCTACAGGTGGACTTTAATCAAGTTCCAGACATATCTCAAGCAAAGTGAATGCAAACAGGATGCATCTGACCACAATTTGAAGGGCCACAGCAAAGGGACTGAATACATGAGAGATTTCCATTGTGGATTTTTAATAAATGTGCATATTTTTATGAAAACATGTTTTCCCTTTGTCATTATGGGTTATTGGGTGTTGACTGATGAAACAAAATGACAAATTTCAAATTCATTTAAAATTAAATGTACAACACAATAAAGTGTGCAGAAACTGAAGCAGTATGAATACTTTATTGCTCCACTTGTATATACCTACAATGCATTCACACCTTTACTAGTCTGCTTTATGTAGTTATGTAGTCTGGGTACAAGTCCATCTCAGAGGACACTCAGACATACTCATACTGTCTTAATTTAGTGTTCCAGTTGGTTTAAAATCTTTGGCGTTTTAGAGGAAAATTAGGGTATCTGGAGGACAGCTCACAGATGCAGGTGAAGAATGCCCTGACTCCAGAGAGGCACTCCAGGGTCATGATTTGAGCTCAGGCCTCCTGTACAAAGAGGAAGCAGCACAAAACAAAAGTAGAAAATCAGACTTGGAAAATAATTTTCACATCATTGTACACTGTAAATGTGCTGTGTTGAATTTTGACAGTTTATTGACTGTGTCTAAATCTGGTCCATTCAGGGGGTACTACAAAATCATAAAACTTTAAAAACAGACCAAACATCTATGCACATTTCTTAAGTTTTCAAAATTTAATAAAAGCATAGTCCACAATATGGTTTATTTTAATATTCTCACAAGAAGGCAAAAACTGGAAGTGTTTAATCAGGTATGCAGAGATCAGCTGAGCTGTATCAAATGAATTTGCTGCATCAGAAATACAGTGGCTTATGAGAAATTGCCAAACTTAGGGGAGTTTTCTAGGATAAGCAAGCTAAGTGACCACTTGGATTCTCAGATGGCCAGAGTGGCTCTGCTCTGAGCACGTCTGGTATTTTGTTTTCACTATAAGTTCTTTAACTCCTGTAAATTCTCCATTTTGTTAAATGGCCACTAGAGGGAGTAAACGTTTATTAACTGCTCATAATGTGGAGGAGTAGTTAAATCAAGACGTATTGTTATCAGACGTAGTTCTATGAACAGTGTATGCTTTGATTTTAACAGTTATATACATCACTGTGTCTAGAAAATAACATTATTACAAATGAAAGTGTTATATGTTTTTCTTGCAAGAACAATATAATCTCATATCTGATAACTGGACTTATTATTTTAGTTATATATTGCTTTTGCAATAATAAATGTTAAAAAGTTTAATATTTTCCAGCCTGAATGGGGAAATATTTAAAATCATTAGTAATATTATTAGTAAGCTGAAATAAGTATATTAACAATCTCAATGTGAAAAGAAAAGTAATATCTTCTTTCAATTGAATAAAGCCCAATGTTACAAATATTTTACATGGTGATTAGCACATGCAATAGGATTTAGGAATTTCACTGTACTCTGCACATGTGACAAAAATGATCCTGTAAACCTTTATTGATAATATACTGTATGACCCATTTTCTGTTGATTTACTTCTCTTTATTTTATAAAATTTAACTTTTCTTTTCTGCCTATATTTTTGATAAACTCTGTAAATTTGTTATGCATTTACATTTGATATAATGCATTTGTAATATATTTGAACACATAGATAGATAGATAAATAGATAGATAGATCACTTTATTTGTGTCAAGAGGGAAATTTAGTTATTTACAGAAGCTTAAGTGAAGCAAAATGAAACCTTTTATTTGCTAACTAGAAAGATAACAATATGCAAGTTTTCGAGGCAACTCAGGCCCCTTCTTCTGCCTGAATTGCCTCGAAAGCTTGCATATTGTTATCTTTCTAGTTGGCCAATAAAATGTGACATTTTGATTAACTTCTCACTACACCCATAATGGCTAATATGGTACAACACCCTAGTACTACATAAGCTCAAAAAATATTATAACATGAGCTCCAGTAGTACTTGTTTACACATTTCTACTAAATAATTAATTAGCTGAAAGTCCTCAAAGTTAGTGAGCCATAGAGAGGATTTGCAGCATTGTTTATATCCATCCATCCATCCATCTTCTTCCGCTTATCCGAGATCGGGTCGTGGGGGCAGCAGCTTGAGCAGAGATGCCCAAATTTCCCTCTACCTGGCCACTTCTACTAGCTCTTCCAGGGGAATCCCGAGGTGTCCTAGGTCTTCCCAGGAGCCTCCTCCCGTTTAGACGTGCCCGGAACACTTCACCAGGGAGGCGTCCAGGAGGCATCCTGATCAGATGCCCGAGCCACCTCATCTGACTCCTCTCGATGCAGAGGAGCAGTGGCTCTACTCTGAGCTAATCCCGGATGACCAAGCTGATCACCCTATCTTTAAGGGTGGTGGCTGAAGACCTTGTTTATAATGACTGTCATAACTGAACATCTTAATCAACTTGTTTATTCAGTGTGTCTCCCTTGAATTGCTGTTAGCAAACCTCAGTGTTGAAAACAGCACATATCTCTCACAGAGATATAGAACGTGTAAAGGATGTCACTGAAAGGAATTCAGTTTCCTTTACTCTGATCTTTCTTATATACTCCCCCTGTGTTTGAGACTAATCCAGCCTGTCATTGATGTGGAACCCCAAGTATTTGTAGCAGTATGCTACCCCTACATCCACTCATTGAATTGTGACTAGACAAAGAGGTACTTTGGTTTGGTGAACATCAATAACCACTTTATTGGTTTGGCTGATGACTAGTTGCAGACAATTCTCTGTGCACCAAGAAACAAAGTTCTCCATTTGAATCCTTTAATCTGTCAAGTGCCTTTTATTCAAGTGTGGCTTCCATCTAGTCACTCTACCATAAACATCTGGATGATATTTTTTAAATATGGATTTTAAGCAAGGTTTGATAGGATACATGATGGTACAGGGTTAAGAGAAAATGAGATGAGACTGTTCCTTGTGGTGCTCCAGTGTTACTCACATTCATATCGGAGACACAGTCTTTGAGCTTCATAAACTGTGGTCTGTCTGTCAGATAGTCCATTATTCAGGACAATATATGCTCATCCACCCGCATATATCTGAAAACACTGCTTTACGGAGATGGCAGAAGGTATTGAAAAGAAAATGCTGTCAGCTTTGTCCAGATGGTAATAAGCCATGTGGAACTGAGAGATAATTGCATCTTCAACTCCAATCTTTGTCCAACAGGCAAGCTGCAGTGGGTCCAAATGGTGTTTAACAAGAGGACTCATTTAGTCCAGAACCAGTCTCTCAAAAGTCTTCAAGATGAAGAGTCGCTTCCCTTTTTGGAACTGAAACAATGCTGGTTGTTTTCCACAGCAGTGGTACTTTCTGGAGCTTTAGGGACAGATTGGACAGGTTATAAAGGAGAGCACAATGTTGGTCACCACAGGCTTTAAGTAGTTACGCACTGACAACATCAATTTCGGCGGTGTATTCTGTGTGTAGCCTCCTCAGTTGTTTCCTCACTTGGTCATTAGTTATGAACAGCACCTACTGATCTTCAGAGGTGGACTTATCGCTGTTCAAGCCAACTGAAGAGTTAGAAGTTGTTCATGCTGTAGAGATGATGTGTGAGGAAAGTAGAGAGAATCTAATAAAATGTTATAATACAGAGGGGGTTTCTGGTCTTTCAACATATGACTGTGAACCAGGTAAGTTTAATGAAGCTTTAACCTAAGGCCGAGAAGCACTACGTCACCCATATTATGATACTTGGGTGTTTCAGTACGTATGCAGCCTGTAATTTAACCAGTGAGAATATTAAAACTTTTTTAATATTATTATTGTATTCTATTGTTTCCTTTTTTAATTTTAGTTTACTGATTATATGCAGTCAAGCCAAAGCATTATATGTTTTGCTCATTATTAAAAATAAATAAATAAATAAAATGAACACTGTGGCCTGTAAGCTGTACTCAACAGTGCACCCTAAACACAGACACAAACACATGACACTTCTGAGACCCAAGTAAAGAAATATAGTAATTAAGTAAAATATACACAGAAAGATGTCAGTAACACAGAAGCAAATAAAATGATTTATTATTATTATTATTATTACAATATATGTAACAATAATACCAGTAAAGAACACTATGCCTCTCTGGGCCTACCTAGTAAAAAATATTGGATGCTGTCTACATGTGGGGTGGCTTTTTTACACCTTACTCTGAAGTCTGTTCCTCCCTGCCAGGCAAGCCTTTGCTAAAAGGCTTGAAGACTGCATGAAGGATGCAAGGCTCATTTAGGCCTGATGACCAGTCAGTACCTATCAGCCATTTTCCGGCCAGTCCTGTAAAACTCAAGTAATTGTTTTATGTGGATTTCCTATGGCAGATCCAGGTGTCTTTGCAATCCCAACTGTAAGAAAGATCGAGGCATTCCTGCAGGAGTCTGAAAGCCAAAGGCAGCAGGAGATCAGACAGACCAACATTTTTGGGGACCTGAAGCTTAAATTGTTATGGGTGCCCCTTTGCAATTAGCAACAAGGTCCTGGTAACCACTGATATCTTCTTTAAATGGGGTTGTTCCAAGATGGATAATCACAAATTGTTAAAACAATTTAACTACTTCATCTCAAATTTTGATTAAGATTGCTGTACTGGATTATCTCACATGTCAAAATCACTGGTGTGAATTAAAAATTCTATGCCTTTTACATTTTATTACCTTTTTATTTTTACAGTATTTGAATTGTGCATAGTGTGGTCACCTAAGTAAAGGAAGGTTGTCAACTCTGGAATGTTTTGGGGTTCCACCATGGCCCTCCCCGTTTACTAACATTGTCCAACAAAAACAACACTCAGTGGTGTAAGAAAAAAACAAAAAGGCAATCGTCACATCATGGAGTGGCTTCTGATTAAGTTGGCTCAGCCATTCGGTCATTGGGCTCGGAGCTCCTTCGGTTAGGTTGTTTCTGCGATAAATGATGTCTCTTTCTGGGCACTTGTCCCTTTGAAGCTGTAGGACCCAAAGGGGTGGGGGCAGTTGCCCTCACTTTGGCAGTTTCTCAAGACTGTGGAGGAAGAAAATGACAAGACAGCGGCAGCACCGTGCTCAACTCAGACTAATATCACAAACCTGGGAAGAGCTAGGATGGTGATCTTCAGATCAGTGACAGTAGGTAAAATTGTTATTATTAATTGCAATAGATTATATGTTTATGTTTAGTATATTGTAAGGATTTTTAAGATTATTTGTGTAAATAAAAAGTTCTTGAAATGCTGTCCTTTACAATGAACACAAGCAATGAAATATGCTTTCATTTTTTTGATTACAAATAGCCTAAGATAAATCATTTTAATAAAGATTTAAATGTCTGTTATAAATGTTAATAGTGTTTTAAATTATTTATAATTATTTTATATTAAATATATTTCTGCGGTGGGCTGGTGCCCTGCCCGGGGTTTGTTTCCTGCCTTGCGCTCTGTGTTGGCTCCATTCGTTATCCAACCTACTATATCCTAACACAGGGTCACACAAGGCAGGAACAAATCCCAGGCAGGGAGCCACACCCACACACCAAGCACACACTAGGGAGAATTTAGGATCACCAATGCACCTAACCTGCATGTCTTTGGACTGTGGGGGGGAAGCGGAGCGCCCGGAGGAAATCCACACAGACACGGGGAGAACGTGCAAACTCCACACAGGTCTCCTAACTGTGAGGCAGCAGCATTACCACTGCGCCACCATGCCGCCTACCTTTTCATTTTTATTTTAACTATTATTTTATGTTAAAAAACTCTTGTCATACAGTAGCCATCCCAAATTTTTAAGCAATCCAGACTAAAATTGCTTCTGGTGTCACTTTTATTTCAATAGTTTCATATTAGATCCTTCCCTGGCTTGGGGCTGTTGGCTTGGGGATCCCAGAAACTGTATAGGTTTATCTTTCATTATCCTTCCATTCACCTGTGTCACACACATGCACATAGGAGACGGTTTTCAGGCTCAAATAATGTTATTTCTTAGCTGGGCCAAGGGTTGGTGCTACCTTCTAATTTGTCTCTCTGCAGATTTAGTGAAGACAGTACCTCCTAGTAACACCATCTCTGATCCACCAACTACTGAAGTCACCTCTGGCACCCTCTTATGATGCCCTATCCAGTCCAGAACCCACCTCTACAGACATCACTTCCTTTTCTGACCTCCCTGACTCCACCTCTTCCTACTTGTGCAATATACCTGTATAAACCACAGAATTCCCTTGATAGTTCCATTTTGAAATCCAATTGTAAAGATGTGTTTTCTTTATTTTGTTGCCTATTTTTTCAGCATATGCGATGGCAATCCCCAAACCTTTTTCTGCCTTCGACTATTTCTCATTAAACTTGTTGTCCTCCAAATCGTTATTACTAAAGGTCTTTCTATTACAGTATTTATAACTTTAGCATCTCTACAAGGACTAATTACAAGCAGCGTCCCATCTAGGATTCCACCAACACATTATAAACTTGGCCCTGGCCATAACAATTTTTATAACATACTGTTTGTCACACTTTCTGTTGTAGTGTGACCCACTTTTTTCCATGGTAGTGCCTTTGCCACCCACCAAGGGAAATGGAGTCTGCTTTGGTGAATGAAGTGCAATCACCAAAATGTGGTGGGAGAGAGTTTTCCCCATGGTGAATCAAGTGTGAATATCAGAGCAGAGATGCAGATGCCTCCCTTGGTGAATCGAGCACGATCGTCAGAGTGTTGAATATGTCTTGGTGAATCAAGCATGAGCATTAGAACAGTTTTGAGTGCCATCATCGGAAACATGACCCACCACATTTCAGTGTGTTACCCATTCGTGACCCACTGGTGTCAGCTTGGGAACCACTGCCAGTGGTTGAGAAACACTGCTGTATATTACAGTGTTTCCTTGTCCTGCATTCTGATTCATTCTGAATTCATTCTGATTCATGATACTTTTCTAAATGTGGTCAATTGATCCCTCACTGTTTAAATTACAGGCTGCATACGTACTGTCATCTGGTAAGAGCTCAACTAGCAGGAGATTGTCATTTTGCAAGTTATTCCGATTACTGACAGCTGGAAATCAACCTTAAGGCATAAAAGCTCTGTGCCATTATTGTGTCAGTCACATGTGCTCTACAGTGCTTAATGTGCATATCAAGAATGATCTTAGTGAAGCACAATCAGCCTTGAGCTATCTTCTGTACACATTTAAAAAGCTCATGGAGGTGCTTTACTATATGTCTTTTCGGTTAAAGCAGCAGGAGCTGAAGAGTAATCAAAAATGGGTGTGGCAGCTATTCTAAGCTTAATTATGTCATTTATTTACATTTGACAGGTAGCCATCTGGTAAATGGATATACAGTGGTTATAGAAAAGAATCACCCATTTTTTTTGGTTTACACCCTGAAATGAAAACATACAAACCAATATTTTTTCCAGCTTTATTAACTCAATGCAATCTATAACATCCAAGTGAAAGATATCACAGCTACAGTTCAGAAGAATTTAAAAAAATAAAAAACAAGAAATACTGAGATTAATAAAGGATCACCTCCCTCCTAAACAATATCTGTAAACTCAATCAGGTGTAAGTAACCACCATTTCCATTGCAGACCACGGTTACTGGCTTCCACCTGTGGTCAATTGTAATCAGTGTGATTAGTGAAGCATAAAAACAGCTGTCCCTGGAGCATTCCCTTGCTTGGTAGCGCAACTGATAGCAAACAACTGACTATGGGTGGCAAGCCACTTTCAAAAGATCTCAGGAATAGAGTTGCATTATGAAATGCATTAAAGCATTAAATCATGTATTAAACATGTGGGGGCACAGTGGTACAGTGGTAGCGATGAGCTGGTGTCCTGTCCAGGGACTGGTCCTGACTCGCAGTGTATGCTTGCTGGGACTGGCACAACCCTGGATGGATAGATGGATGTAATATTTAAACATGTATTATGAAGATTTTTCAATGTTTCTTAAAAGTTTTTTTAGAATAAGATTGGTTATCTGGAGAAAGAAAACAGAAGGACAGGAATTGGGGGTTGATATGCTTGACAAAGCCAGTACTGCTGCAATAAATTGTTCCATCGAGGGTCACGCACGTCACAGCAAGCATCTTACGGAAGGCAGGAAAAATCCCTGGACAGGACACCAGCTCATCACTACCACTGTGCCACTGTGCCCCACATGTTTAATACATGCTTTAATACATTTCATACTGAAAAAGATATTATAGTATTGTAAAAATGTTGAGAGAGCTGTAATATCATAAATGTAATGTATTCTGTGTGGAGATTAGCACCTGGGTGCTCCTGTCTACAAAAGAGAAAGAGCCTTTAAAAAGCATGTAATGCTTTACACACATACAGAATACGAAGCATTTAACATGCTACTTTAGCCATGATGGGATTTGAGAAACTCTAGTAAATTAAACATTGATTTTAGGATGAAGTTTATAATGTTCTACTTTAATGACAAAATAAACTAGGAGATTAAAGTGGCGATTTCAAGATAAAAGTTGACATTTCAACCTTTTTTCTTCACTGTGTATGCGACTTTCTGAACTTCGACTTTCGAGTGACTCCGCCACTCTGTATCAGTCGATCAACTTCCTTTTGTTGTTTATACCATTGCTTAAGCCAACAAATTGTAGGTTTTCCTTGCCTACCCTTTACATTCACTGAAATTTTTCTTCTTTTCCTGTGCTTTTGTCATTGTCTTTTCACAAAATGCTGATCTTAAGGGGCTATTAATATTGATTTGCATGTTCAAAGGGGCGCAATTCTGTGAGGAGTTGGGGTGGGGCGGTAGAAGCGTTCATGTGCGTTACATTTCATGCTGACTGGGAATTATGGAGAAGAAATGCGTACAAGTTGGCTTACGTATAGTTCTGTACATCTGATTTTTTTTATATATGTACTTTTTCCACTTTTGTATGTACGCCATGTTTTAGTATGTATTCTGCACACAGTGTTATACATGAAGCCACTTCTCTTTTTACATTTGAAATGTGTTTTGTCATATAGGGTTCTGTGACAACCCTTATTTCCACTTATACACTTTATTGTTTAGCCCTTAAGTAAATCTTGTAAGTTCTAAAGTTTTGGCCTTCGTATGTTACACTAGCTTTTCTACTTATGCCCTCAGGCAACAAGACAAAGTAACAGAACAAACAGGAGAAAGTTATACTTCAAATTAATGATAAATAATATGCCAAAACTATTAGGCAAAATAAAGTGAGTGTAAAAAAAATATACCATTACAGCCTAAAAAGCAGTGCATCTTGCATCCATAGGAGGCTCTTGGATTATCATCAATTAGATTTTTCTTTACTACCACATGGCCTTTGAATGGAGTATTAAACCAGGTCACATGTTCACATGTCTATCTAAGTATGGCTGCTGAAACAGAGTTGTCTTCAACATGGAGAAATTGCACGAGAGAGAGGTGATCATCTCTTAATAACCTGATGGTGTGAGAGAGAGCAGAAGGGTGACCCTTGTCTTATATTGGTCCAACTACTTTTGGTATACCTCTAGATCAGTGGGTGCAGGCAACTCCCTTAGTTCATCCTATTTCAGTCACAATCCAATTCTGATAACTCTGCTTGTTGCTTCCTGAGTCATTTACCAATGAAACTTATCCGCCAGTTGCTTTATTGATTTGTAGCCTGTACCTGCCAGCTAGACAGTTCATGGCCTTCCTGTGAGGATGAGTTTATAGAATGTACTGCACAGAATTCCCCTTGCCCAACTGTTTCATAAGCATGTCCCAAATTCCTGCACTAGATTATACTTTCAAAGAAGGACTTAACAACATTCTTAAATTTTGGTGGAGGGAAGGAAATTAGTCAATTTACTTAAAGAAAGCTGATTCTTTGTATAATTCACTATTAATTCTTAAAAGAAATTTTACAAACAATCATCAATATGTTAAATATTAATCTTCATAACAAAATGACTGTCAGATTGGGCTACAAACAGTTTTTTGTGCATGTATCTGAATTCCGAGAATGTTTAGCCATAGACATAACAACTATGAATGAATGTCAGTGATCAATGATGTATGGTGAAGTTCCAAAAAAAGTCAGAATTCTTATTGTTACATTTTGGAGTAAAACGCTATGTAGTAACATTCACAGAATGAATAATGAGAAATGCTGTCCTCTCAAGAACATTTAGAGAATAAGGGCTTCTGTTTCACAACTGAATATTTTTCCAGTTTGATATTCTGGAACAAAAGCACTTCTTTACATTCCTTGGTCCTATTTTAAAGCTCACAGCACCTGCAGCCCAACCAGTCTGCAACAGAGGCCACCATTGACCACTGATGCGAGCAAATGTCCATTACAATCTTAAATGCAATGTAACATCAGTAACAGCACCAACTGCCTCGGAGTTAAGGTCAGATTCATACTGTATGTGAAGCTGCTTTGTTACAGTGATTTGTTCCATTCTGAAATGTTGTGCTAATTTATGCAAAAAAGAATCCATTCACTCAGACAGATTCAGTTGTTAAAGCTTTGTGGTTTTAACATCTGTTGATGTGAAGATAATCATTGAATCTCTCAGCATGTTTCATTTACCATGTTCCACACTTAATCAAGTCATCAGTCCATCACAGGATACATTTGTGCACACATAATATAGCAGAGTGTACCTTTTGGACTGCAGAATGAAAACTAGACCACCTTCACCAAAGAAACTTAAAGGAACATAGGAAGAATAAATGCAATTCACATTCAAAATGCTACCTGCAGAAGCAGCACTGTGCCACATAATACAGTATACCATAACATTCTCAAACCTAATTAATCCAACTCACGGCTGGGGTGGCCAGAGCCTATCCCATGAGCATCAGGCCTAAGTCATGAACCTTGAATCTTGAACCTGGTTGCAGTCTATGTGGAGTCAGCATGTTATCAATATAATTTCAAATTTGACACCATGTGGGTGTATGTAAGAGTGAGCCTTGCCATATGCTAGTATTCTGTCCATGGATGGTTTCTGCGTTGCATCCTATGTTGCAAATATAAGCTCAGCTGGAAGGAAGCAGAGTGGCTGTGGTCTAAAGAGACAGAAAGGACGTGGGACAGCCGATGCTTTTGTGTAGTACTGAGGTGTGCCAGTAAGCAGGCCACCCCATCAGGTTTTGAATTCCTGTCCCTCTACTGTACTTAAGCAGGCCCAGAAGGGTTGTTGGTTTTTTGCTTTTCTGTGTATTTGTATTTTGATCTTCTGTTTCTGTTTTTTTTTTATTATGCTTTTGCCTACTTTGTATTTTTTTTTTTTACAAATTATTAGGAAACCTTAATCAGTAAATCTCAGTGGTGTAAGAAAATGGCTTGCATGCATCAGTTCATTGCAGTATTTAGGTCACATTTAAAGACATGGGTTTGTTGCGAGCACAGTAGCTCATTTGATTTCAGATTCCACATTGCTAACGGATATTTAAGGGTCAAGCACATTCAAGGAGGAAACAAGCATGCATTTGTAGTTGTTGTTGAGTTGTGAAAGTCTGGAACAAGCTAAAGTAATGCACTTCAAACAGTCTTAAAAAATAGTAGAATATTTCAGGAGTATCAGCCAACCCAACAACCACAATGCATTGAACAGTAGACTCTTGTTTGTAACATTTCTTATTGTTTACATTTTGCCTGACAAAAGTTACTACTGAAGTTAAATAATAATGATTATAAATGAAAATAGTAAATCCTATTTATGTAGTGCTGCCTCGCAGTTAGGAGACCCGGGTTCACTTCCCGGGTCTTCCCTACGTGGAATTTGCATGTTCTCCCCGTGTCCGTGTGGGTTTCCTCCAGGTGCTCCGGTTTCCTCCCACAGTTCAAAGACATGCAGGTTAGGTGCAATGGCGATCCTACATTATCCCTGGTGTGTGTGTGCCCTGCCCAGGATTTGCTCCTGCCTTGTGCCCTGTATTGGCTGGGATTGGCTCCAGCAGACCCCCGTGACCTTATCTATACTAATAAACGGCAAAGCCCTCACTGACTCACTCACTCACTCACTCACTGACTAACTGACTGACTGACTGACTGACTCATCACTAATTCTCCAACTTCCCGTGTAGGTAGAAGGCTGAAATTTGGCAGGCTCATTCCTTACAGCTTCCTTACAAAAGTTGGGCAGGTTTCATTTCGAAATTCTACGCGTAATGGTCATAACTGGAAGTTGTTTTTCTCCATTTACTGTAATGGAGTTCAGCTGGAGGGGCGGAGTTTCGTATGACATCATCACGCCTCTCACGTAATCACGCATTACGTAGAAAGCCAGGAAGAGCTACAAAACGCGCTTTAAAAAACATGCATTATATAATTAAGAAGGCAGCGAAACAATTAGAAGCGAGCGAGTGATATATAAAACCATATTCAGCGGCTCACGTGAACTGACGCAGTGCGCAG
>JANRMT010062820.1:131776-332939 GCA_026402145.1 Polypterus bichir lapradei
TATATATATATATATATATATATATATACATATAGATAGAGAGAGAGAGAGAGAGAGAGAGAGAGAGAGATGACAACAACACTCATATCAATGACAAAACAATTACATTAACAATCATGTTACGTTATTTTTAAAATATTTCCTTTTCTTTTTCATAACTTCTTTAACACACTACTTCTCCGCTGCGAAGCGCGGGTATTCTGCTAGTGTTAGGATATAGCAGGTTGGAGAATGGCTGACTGTTTTTCTCAGTGCTCTCTCCCTATCTTGAGTTTTGTGCTTTTTGTTAATTTTTGGTTTGTTATTTCTGTTACTGCTCCTGTCTTTATTAATTATTTTGTAATCATTTTGTTGTCCTCTATGATAATTTTGTATCTTTTGGTGAAGTCACACTATAGTAATGCTATTTGCTTGGGGATCTCTGTTGTGTTTGTGGGTAGCTGTTCATAGATGTGAAGGTTGATGTAAATAATTACACAAGGTGGCACTTACCTTGAGGGGTTGAAAGGTGGTGCTGTGGGGAATGGTGAGGCAGCTGCGCAGAAGTGCACATTGTCATGGAAGGTGCTAGAATGAGAGACAGCTTGGGAGTTATGTAAGTGGGTGGAACTGAATACAAGGTAAGTATGTAGAGGCATGTCTGGAGTGAAGTTCATTTTAAGAAGAAATAAAAGAAAGGTTTAAGAACTTGGAAGTGAAATCATTAGACACATATCCAAGACAGTGTGATGCTGGCTCATGGAGCGCTACATGGGTCAGCCAAACTTGGATGGGAATAGGCATTCAGAACATTGCCTCTCTTTCCTTTTTATGTTGAGCCTTGAGATTTCATCAGAGTCAGATTTAAAGGATGCAGAGGCCTCAGGCTAGCTGCCGTGACTTTGAGCATTCTTGGCTTTTTTTGTATCTCTTATCTCTAAAAGACATACAATGTGTTATGATTTAGAGTTCCATACATGGTGAAAAGGATGCAAGGCCTCCAAAATACTTGGCTTGAACCTTCACGGACAAGTCCAGAGTGCTCTCCTGCCAAACCAGTCAATCTCCAAACAGCTACCTGCAGGCACTGGCCTAGACAGCCCTATAAATGGAAAGCTTAGTTTAAAAGTTCATATACATTAGAGGTTATGTATCAAACTAAAAGAAATGGAAGTTGTTTGTAGAAGGGTGCAAAATTGGCTCAGACACAGGTAGCAGAAGGTTATGGTGCAAAGAACCCTATAAAAAGTGGCTGACATTAAGAGTTGTGTTCCACAGGGGTCAGTGCTGATGCCACTGCTGCTTTTAATATATATAAATGATTTGGATATGAATATAAGTAACAAACTGTTTACGTTTGCAGATGATACCAGGCTAGGTAGATCGGCAACTAATCTAGAATCCGTAGAATCATTATAGAGGGACTTGGACAGCACACAAGTTTGGGCATATTTGAGGCAGACGAATTTTAATGTAAGTAAATACAAAATATTACATGTAGGAAGTAAATATGTTGGTTTGACTGCATAATGGGAGGTCTGAAAATGGAAAGTACAACTTATGAGAAGGATTTAAAAGTTGTAGTCGACTCAACACTATCTACTGCCGGACAGTGTTCAGAAGCCATTAAGAAGGCTAACAGAATGTTAAGTTATATAGCACAATGTGAAAAGTACAAATCCAACATTATTTCTGTGCAATAGTCCAACTATATCAATTATCACCAGGTCTAAATAAAATAGAAAACACATCTAGACAAGAAGTATAAATTAATAGATCAGTTTTCCTACCTTTCAGAGACTTTCATCTTCCTAAAAACCGGATTTTTCAGGGGTCCAAAATCCTTACCAGTTCATCTGGGTTCAGCTTCCAAAACACAGCTGGTTGCATTTTCATGGGAGTCCCTCTGACCTTTGGGTCCCTGGTCATCACTACATAATTTTTGCCATGTATGATAAATATAAGGCAATAAATCTGATATTTGGTTACTATAAGTTCAGAAGATCATGTATTTAATGTGTACAGTATTTCAAACTTCAAAAAAGAATTATTATTATTATTATTATTATTATTATTACTGTTTTTATCAGTAATAAAATCTTCATTATATAGGAACATTTTTTGCATTGTGAAATTTTGTAATAAGTTAAAGAAAACATTCTGAGAAATATTTACTGGCTGTAACATCTGCTCATAAACTGTAAACACATTCACATTAAAATCATAACATACCCTAAATATCCTTCATTTTATATAGCACCTTTATATTGTAACTACATCCCAAAGTGTTTTCAAAGTACATGCCCATAATACATTTTTTTTTGCAGAGGAAGCAATTGCACATGAACTATTTTGCTCAGCGTCACACCAAGAATCTGGGCTCCATCAGCATTGTTAACTTTAAAGTCACAAAAATCATACATGGACATATTAGAAGAAACAACAATTAGCTTTAAAGATGTGTGAATAGCAACCCACATAATGGAGAACATGTAAACTCCACACGACTATTCCATTTCTACAGGAACACAAATCCCTGTTTCATTTTACAATCGTTTGAAATTAAAATCATCAGGGTTGAGTCTGAAGTATCTTAAAAGACTCAATTTGGCTTTTATTCAATGCCAAGAGCAACCAGTGCTAGTATGTCAAGTCCAAAGTACACATTTCCTAACAAAAGGGTAGAATTAGTGCACAAACATCCTGTCTGGCTGGTTCATCTTGCCTACCAGAGCCTCATGTCATATTTAAAACAAATGCATGATGGTAAAATGTCTGCTTTAATGGAGTAAATTATTCAAGTAGTTTGTAATCAGTGAAAAGAAGGCAGACGTTGAACACAGGTTGTGCAGTAGAGTGTCTCTCAGCTTATAAGAACCAAGCTCTTGATTTGTTACTGCCTTATTTAAGCCTTCGCAATATACTTGTCCCATTCTACAGCATTAAAAACATAAATAAGAGTACAATAAATTAGTTTCTTTCATTGACCAAGATATGTCGACATTTCGGCTGTGAAAAAAAACAAAACTTAAAAAAAAAGCATCTGTCTATCCAACTTTTTAATCCCTTAATTTATTTCAGGGCTATGGGCATAAGAATGAATAATTAAGGAAAAATAAAACTGATCGTGTTACTCCATCCAACCCCACTTTTTCTGTAGCTTTGCACATTCTCACCAGGTCCACATGGTTTTTTTTTTCCTTTTGGGTACTTAGTTGTCCTTCAACATCCTAGCACTATGCAGGTTGATGGAGGCCAGGTCTAATGACTGAGTCCTGTGACAAACTGGTGTCCCAAGGTGTGCCCCTGCCTTGTGCCTGCTGCCAGCATGTCAGGTAATAGTTTGTCCTGCACTAAGATCACATTAATAGGGTCAGGAAATAGAAGGATGTAAGAAGAAGGTTTTTTTTATACGATTTAATGCAAAGCATTAGGCAAAGTAAAGCAGTGGCTATAATTTCTGCCTCATAACTTCAGGAACTCAGGTTTCAGTCCTGGCCAGATTACTGCACGAAATACTAAATCTACAACTTTACAACAGCATCTGGAAATACCTGGAATGGATCATTCATTCTCATATATAATATAATTAATATTTTAAGGACAAATTGATAAAAAAAAATAAGTTACTTCAGAAAACTGTTATAAGAACTACCTGACTGTTCCCACTTGACTTTCATGGAGGATGTATACAGTACTTGTGTTTACGTTAACAGTACAGCATGGAGATCTATGTTAACAAGTACTGCATATGTAGACTTTTCTTGGTCTTAAGGCTTTTAATTTTCTAATTACTTCATATATGGGGACAGCATAGTGGTACAGTAGTCAAGTTTGTAGGCTCACAGAATCAAGAGATTGGATTTAAATTCCAGCTTTGTGTGGTTTGCCAGTTCTCCCTGTGTCTCCATGGGTAGTTTTATTTGGATATTCTGCATTACCTCCCACGCTGCAAAAATGTGCATGTTAGATTAACATGATATGTGCATGGCAATGGAGTAATAGCCCGTTAAAATTTTTCAGCATATCTTGAATCTGAGTCTGATCCTACAAAGAGCTCCAGCTGTATGGAAAACATCATATGTGGTATGGTTCCCCAAAATAGTGCAGCTGAAAGTCTTGAATGACTACAAACCATTGGCTCTGACTTCACACACTATCAACACTTTGGAAAGGGTAATATTGGCTGACTTGTTCAGAACAACAATGGACCCCCTGCAACTTGCCTACAAGGACCACTTAGGGGTGGAAGAGGCTACCACCGTAATCTAGAGAAACAGGGCTGCAGCAGGGTGTGGACGCTGTATTGTTACTTCATTAGTGCATTTACCAAATTGCAGATCAAAATGCTAGTTGAGAAACTCTGGTCAATGCAGGTTGATACCACAACAATGTCCTGGATAATGGACAACCTAACAGGTAGACTATAGTTTGTGCAGCTTATGAATTGGGTATGCTGATAGTCATGAGTAACACAGGGGTACCACAGGGAACTGTACTTTCTCCATTCATGTTTCCCTGTATACCTCAGACTTTAAATACAATGCTGAATCATGTCATCTACAGAAATGTTCTGAGGACACAGCTGTAGCTGGGTGTATTGGCAGGACACTAAGTGAAGGGCTTTGCTGAGTGGTGCAAACTGAATCACCTGCACTTCAACATCAGTAAGACAAAGGAAATATTCATAGACTTCAGTATGGTCGAGCGCACTCTGCCCCAATTATCACAGATGGTGGTGACTACAATATCTGTCACCTACAACAGGGTTGGGTTGTTTTACCTTTATGGTTGTGTTTCACCATTTATTTCATGTTGCTGTAAAACAACTGATCACATCAAAAAACAACTGAGATTCAAAGGACAATGTTAAGTCCATATATCTTTTTGCTATACCCATATATACTTCAGAGAAAAAGAAAAACCTGGATATGTCAAAAATATTTGAATTAGTTTTTGATGAGCATTGTAGTGTGACATTGTCCTTATCCTCTTTGAAGCAGCAAGCTGGGTGCTTTTGTATAGATTACATCATTTGAGCATGAATGCATTTATAGAGCGGGGACAGCATAGCCACACATTTGGAAAACAGACGAATACACTAAATTGAACATGCACTTCTGAAGAAGTGAGGAGAAAGATTTGCATTATTTTAATGGACTCCCAAGGGCTCCAATTAATACAAGCAGTTTTGAATGGGGTCATGCATTTTATGGTAAAGCAAATGATCAGCATACAGTATATTAATGTAATGTGTTGTAAGAATTTGATATGAAAACAAATCATATAAATAGCGACATATTTAAAATCATAGTTTTCATTTTGTATACTGTATGAGAAAAACAATCTTTAAAATAGTTCATATTAAATATTTAATGGAAATAATTTTCCAAGTATTTTTGAAATTCTTGTCAATTATATTTATTTCTATCAAATATTTTTATCTGTTCTAAGAGACTTCTGGTTTGAGCCCCACTTCTGTATGTAACTCATGCGTTCTGACCCTGTTTGTGTGGATTTTTCAAGATTAAATTGATTGTTAACATTAAATTGGCCAGGGTGAGCATGCATTTGTGTATCACATTTCTCATCCAAAGTTAGTTTCCTGTTGGGAAAGACTAGGTAATTTTAATTAAAACTGCTAGTTGAAAAAAATTGATGTATAGAGGACTGTGTGTTTATTACACTAAAAATTAAATAAAGTGCTCCAAATGACTCTGAATTAGATAGATAGATAATTTACTAATCCTCAAGGGGAAATTTACATACTCCAGCAGCAGCATACTGATAAAAAAAACAAAAAAAAAATATTCAATTAAAGAGTGATAAAAATGCAGATATAACAGACAGTAACTTTGTATAATGTTAACGTTTAACCCCTGGGTGGAATTGAAGAGTCGCATAGTGTGGGGGAGGAACGATCTCCTCAGTCTGTCAGTGGAGCAGGACAGTGACAGCAGTCTATTGTTGAAGCTGCTCCTCTGTCTGGAGATGATACTGTTGAGTGGATGCAATGGATTCTCCATGATTGACAGGAGCCTGCTCAGCGCCCATTGCTCTACCACAGATGTCAAACTGTCCAGCTCTGTGCCTACAATAGATCCTTCTTTCCTCACCAGTTTGTCCAGGCGTGAGGCATCCCTCTTCTTTATACTGCCTCCCCAGCACACCACCGCATAGAAAAGGGCGCTCACCACAACCGTCTGATAGAACATCTGCAGCATGTTATTGCAGTTGTTGAAGGACGCCAGCCTTCTAAGAAAGTATAGTCAGCTCTATCCTTTCTTACACAGAGCATCAGTATTGGGAGTCCAGTCCAATTTATCATCCAGCTGCACTCCCAGGTATTTATAGGTCTGTACCCTCTGCACACAGCCACCTCTGATGATCACGGGGTCCATAAGGGGCCTGGGGCTCCTAAAATCCACCACCAGCTCCTTGGTTTTGCTGGTTCAGTTGTAGGTGGTTTGAGTCACACCATTTAACAAAGTCCTTGATTAGGCTCCTATACTCCTCCTCCTGCCCACTCCTGATGCAGCCCACGATTTGCACGTGGCAGGACTCCGAGTTGTATTGGAAGTCCGATGTATATAGGCTGAATAGGACCGGAGAAAGTACAGTCCCCTGTGGCGCTCCTGTGCTGCTAACCGCAATGTCAGACCTGCAGTTCCCAAGATGCACATACTGAAGTCTGTCTGTAAGATAGTCCACGATCCATGCCACCAGGTATGAATCACTCCCATCTCTGTCAGCTTGTCCCAGAGGAGCAGAGGTTGGATGGTGCTGAAGGCGCTAGAGAAATCTAGAAACATAATTCTTACTGCACCACTGTCTCTGTCCATGTGGGAGAGGGATCGGTATAGCATATAGATGATGGCATCCTCCGCTCCCACCTTCTCCTGATATGCGAACTGCAAAGGGTCAAGGGTGTGGCGGACCTGTGGCCTCAGGTGGTGAAGCAGCAGCCGCTCCACGGTCTTTATCATATGTGACGTCAGAGCGACAGGCCGGAAGTCATTCAGCTCATCAGGACGTGATACCTTTGGGACTGGGGTGATACAAGATGTTTTCCAAAGCCTCGGAATTCTCCCTTGTTCCAGGCTCAGGTTGAAGATACGCTGTAGAGGACTACCCAGCTCCAACGCACAGGCCTTCAGTAGTCATGGCAATACTCCATCTGGACACACTGCTTTGCTGGCACAAAGTCTCCTCAGCTCTCTGCTTACCTGGGCTGCTGTAATTGCGGGTGGCGAGGGTAACTCTCTCCTATGCCGGTATCAGCAGAAGGATGGGTGGAGGGTGCAGTACTCTGAGGTGAGAGTGGGTTGGGGTTGTCAAACCTGTTAAAGAAGTTGTTCATCAGGTTTGCTCTCTCCACGTCTATCTCGATGGTGACACCCCGCTTCGAGCTGCAGCCAGTGATTATCTTCATCCCATCCCACACTTCCTTCATGCTGTTATTCTGCAACTTCTGTTCCAGCTTTCTCCTGTACTGCTCCCTCGCCGCCCTGAGCTGGACTCGGAGTTCCTTCTGCACACGCTTGAGCTCATGCTGATCACCGCCTTTAAAAGCCGTTTTTTCTGGTTCAAAAGGCCCTTGATGTCACTTGTAATCTATGGCTTGTTGTTAGCATAGCAGCGTACTGTTCTTACTGGAACTACAATGTCCATGCAGAAGTTGATGTAGTCAGTAGTGCAGTCAACAACCTCCTCAATGTTCTCATTATGTGACCCCCGTAGGATATCCCAGTCCATAGTTCCAAATCAGTTTCTCAGAGCCTGATCTGCCTCAGGGGACCACTTCCTGAATGAGCGTGTGGTTGTAGGTAGCTCCCTCACTCTTGGTTTGTAGTGAGTCTGAAGTGGAACCAGGTTATGATCTGCTTTCCCAAGCGTAGGCAGCGGTGTGGCGCTGTATGCATCCTTAACGTAAGAACAGTGTCAAGTGCAGCACAGTAGATATATCTGGAAGGGAAAATATGCTGCATTCTCCAAAAGAAGGGACTGAGCACAAAGGGAAAGAAAGAAAAGGTTCAGAAAGAAGAAGGTGCATGTCCTGGAGTAGAGACATTCAAGAGATAGGCTGGATTTGTTTTCATCTGACCCTCCTATTGTCACTGCCTTCAAGCAGACAGTGCTTGTTGTATTCAAATCCTACAAATTTTTAAATAATATATATTAATACTATGAAACAGGAGAACAACACACTATCTAATAGAAACTGGAGCTTTAAGGCTAATACTGCTGTCAACTGGTATTCTCCATGGAACCTGAAAGATTCTGGGCTGCTCTGCCAAGAAAAGTTGGCAAAAAACTACAGGACTATTGTTGACAGCTACTGCACATCCCCTCAAATTATGACATTGCCAACTATCTCATAGATATACATTATTAAGGTATGTATTATCTTTAAATTATTTTTGTGTTTTTCAGTAGTGATCCATCTTCCTCCTACATCTGAAGGCCATGTTGGGTTATATCCATTAGTGATTCTAAAGTTCCTGTAAAGTGACAGTGTGTAATTATGCCCTACAATGAAATTTCACCTTTTCCAGTGTTGGTTCTTGGGAAATATCAAAGAAGGTAGCTGGTTCTCTGCTTGATGTGGCTACCATACCACTTGCATTTCCGAACAGGTAATCCACCTGAAGCTAAGTGTGTTCAATGGTAGTGGTTCCCCACTGTCTATGTAAAGCACTGCAATTAGTTAGAAAAGAACTATATAAATGTAATTCATTATTATTAAAGATGGACATGCTGGATTAATTAATGACTGTATGAGTTAGTGTGTATGTGAATGTGCCATGTAACAGACTGGCATTCTGTTTAGGATTGATTTCTGCCTGGTACCCATTGTGACTGGAATAACTATAGCTCCTGGAACAGAAAAATGGACAGATGGTTGTCTCTTGATGTATGTCAGGTTCATGAAGATCCAGGTCCCCCCAAAGTGTATGTTTACACGTTCCCGTGCAATTTACATTACCCCTGGTGATCAAAGACATGTTTAACTGATTTGTTCTTGTGTTGTCTAAGATGGACTGCTATTCTATCTAGCACTGGTCCTTGCACTCAAGGCTGGGTTAAGACCCTTAGGGCCTGCGCAAAACTCAAAAGGCCCCACTCACCTCACTTCAAGTGCCAGTTAAGTAGTTGGTGAAGATTTAAGCTAAACAAAGCCTTGTTAAAAAGTTACACTAGAAGGGTGGTGGCATTAGAAGAGTATGTTTAACCAAGACTGGTTGTCATTTGTCAAGTTTGTCTTCCCCATCTTTCCCATTTTCCATGTGAGGCTGGGCAGATGGGGGCCCCCTGGTGGCTGTGGGGCCCTATACAGTCTATTAGTTCACTTATGCCTTGGGCTGGCTCTGCTTATCTAACTACCCCACTAGGCGCACACATCTACTCTTACATTATGAACATCACATTTACTTTATTCTCACTTTATTGTGTTGTAGATTTCATTTTAAATTGATACATTTGAGACTTTTGTCCACTAATCTACATACCCCATTATGACAAAATGAAAATGTTTTAAGAAAGGTTTACAAATTAATAAAAAATCAAAAACTAAAGTCTTGCATATACTGTATTCATGCAAGTATCCAGACCCTTTTCTGTGGCCTTCCAAATTGTGCTCAGGTGCATCCTGTTTGCTTTAATTCTCCTTGAGATGTGTCTAGAACTTGATTGGAGTCCACCTGTGACAAACTGAATTGATTTGACATCATTTATAAAGCACATAAGGTCCACAGTTCACACTTCATCTTAGGACAAACGACAAACCATGAAGTCCAAGGAAGTCTCAAAAGACCTCAGTGATAAAATTCTGGTAAGGCACAGATCAGGACAATGGGATAAAACCATTTCTAAAGTTAAGTGTCCCAAGGAGCACTGTGGTCGCAATAAATGAGAAATGGATGAAGATTAGAACCACTGGGACTCTTTCTAGAATCGGCTGTTTGGCCAAACAGAACAACCAGGCAAAAAGGGCTTTGGTCAGGGAGGTGATCAAGAACCCAATGGTCACTTTAATATAGTATCAGAAGTTCTCTGCTTAGATGAGAGCACCTGACAGGACAACGATTGCAGCAGCAGGTGTTTATGGTAGAGTGGCTAGATAGAAGCCACTCTTGAGTAAAAGACAAATGACAGCCCATTTGGGCTCTGAAAGCATCAGGAAAAAAGATTCTCAGGTCTGATGAGATGGAAATTGAACTGTTTGGGCAGAAGTCCAAGCACTATATCCAGTAAAGACCAGGCATTGCTTATCACCAGCCTAATACCATCCCTATGGTGAAGCATTGTGGTGGCAACATCATCTTATGGGATGTTTCTTAATGGCCAGAACAGGAAGACTTGAGGGAAGAATGAATACAGCTAAATACAGAGGTCCTTAAACAAAACCTGCTCCAGAGTGCACACGACTTCAGACTGGAGAGATGGTTCACGTTTCAGCATGATAATGACCTGAAGCATACAGCCAAGAAAACCCTGGTGTGGCTGGGGAACAAGTCTCTGAGTGTCCTTGAGTGGCACAGACGTTAATCCCGTAGAAAATCTGCAGAGAGACCTGATGATGCAGTTTACAGATACTTCACATCCAAAATAATGGAGGTTGGGATAAGCTGGCCAAGTTCAGGTGTGCAAACCTTGCTGTGACTTACCCAAGGAATTGCTTGCAAAAGAGCTTCTACAAAAGCATTGAATTAAGGGTCTGAATACTCATATGAATCAGATTTCACTCTGTGATTTTAACAAATTTGGAAATCTTTCTGAAAACATTTTTTCACTTTGTCATTATGGTTAAATGAGTGTAGATTTATGGTCAAAATGGTCAGTGTATCCATTTCAAACACAATAAAATGTGCAGAAGGTGAAGGTTCTGAATAATTTTGAATCCCCTGTATGTCAATTTCAAACATGGTACAGGGATGTAATGTCATACTGATATTAGGTCAAGGAGTGGGGTTCCCTGTCGGTTTTCTATTGACGCCAAGTGCTTGGCCACATCTATTAGGGTTGACAAAATGCCATCTTCCAAAAACTTTGCCACCTTAGACAACCACCTACTGTAGTTTGCCTATATGACAGAGCTGTCCCTAGTCACTTTGTGACAAAAATTTGATGTGTAACTGAGAGTTTTAGGTTTGCTCATTAACACCAAATAAAATACAAGACCGTTTGTTCAGGTTCAACATTGTTTGTTGTGTCTTATTTCCTTCAATGGCTTCGTTCTCCTCCGCTTAGCTGCTCACACCTATGTGGATCTTAAGTGACGCCGCAGGACTGCGCATTGCTGCAGTATTAGGCTTTTCTTGACCTGACTGTCTTATAAGGTGGTCTCATTATTCTCAACTGCAGGATTTACGGTTTGTTATATAATTATTTTATTTTTTGAAAATGTCAAGTAACGGTTTTCACAAAAATAGCGTCTTTTGTTTCCACCTCTTCTAATCATGATCGTAAAAATCAAAGTATGATTGGGCTGTATGTTGGATAGCTGATGTCCGTACTTTAGTAGAAAAAGCTGACATTTTTCCTCTTTTTAAGCATTTCATTCTCAGATAAGTTAAGGCCGCTTTGGTTGCACGACCTCAGGGTGTGCACCCAAGTCACCCTGCTGGTTGATCCAGCCATGCCTCTAGCATCTAATGATCTTTTCCAATCGTGAGGTGTGGACTGTTCTTTTCTACTTGTAAGGCATGTTGTGACGGCAGAAAACGAAAAGTACTGTCTATAAGGGTGCGAAGACTTTGTCACAAAGCAATGCATATCGCGATTCATAGTTGACACTAACTAAAAAGGGTGCCAACTGAAGACACATGGAAAAGAGGCTACCGGGAGAACGGCACGTTTGACCATACGTGTGTGTCTTGCCGTTTATCAAGTTAGTAGAGAAAAGACAGCATCTTCCTACCGCTTCTCACCTGGCTGTCTGGTCAGGAAGTGACGCATTCGGTGCATTTGCTCCAGTAGATGTTGGGGTCGGCGAGACAGCTGCGAGTGAGGAGACTGACAGCTCCGAGAAGCGCCCTGGCAGCGCAGCTGCACCCCGCACAGCAGACAGGATGTTCGGCTACCGCTACGTTACGCGGCAACAGCTGGCCGGCTTCGACCAATACAAGGTAAACGAACAGTCGCCCGAGGGTGTTGTTCAGTGGAGCTGGGGAGTATGTAACGGGGTTTGGTGGGCGGAGAAGATGAGCAATTTACTATGTGCATAGGTCGCGGATTTACGATTGTTTTTGGAGGTGTGAGAGGTGGGCAGCACAGCCCTTTGCCCCCCCCCCCACCACCACCCCAAACCCCAATACAGGTGTCCCCAGTGCACTCCCGTTGATACATAATACATAGGCGCAGATAGCGCAGCAGCGGGCAGCAAAACAAAGCCTAGTACCCCTTTGTGTTTTGCTCCTCACGGGTTATTGGAGTCCACTTGTCTCCCTTCTCTGTTCGTTTCAGTGTACAGTCTTCTTTTTCTTTCTTTTAGAGGATTTCTTGGGCGCGGTAGCCATGGCGCTGAAAGCGACGCGTTGCACGAAGCGGTATCGAGCCGCTCCAGCTTAGTCCGCTCAACGAGTGGCGCGCGCTGGAAACCCGAGCTGCGGCCGCGGTGACAGGAGAGGCGCGCGCGACAGCTGAGAGTCCATTGGCACAGAAGTCGTCCGTTCGAACTTCAGCGGGCCGCCGACTGGAGCTGGCAAGCAAATATTCGTTTTCCATGGCATAGAAAGGGATTGATCAGACCGTTCTTTGTGGGTCAGCTTGCCACCAAGTACAGTAATTAGAAAACAAAACACGCACGATAAGCTCGAAAAACGACGTCCTCACCGACAAGGCAGCCCCGCGTCCGAACAGGAATGGCCGCGGAGCACTGAAGTTAAAGCAAGGCAAGTGCAACAAACGGCCGGGTCTTTAATGACCTTTCCGGACACACAAGTTCATTGTCATTTCATATCTGCTTTTATTGGAAACTGGATAGGTAGGTTGGGACGCCCGCTGCATGAAGGTTTGGCTGCCTGAAAAAGGCGTTATTGAGACGTCAGTTACTTTAAACGACATAGTGGGGAGATTTCATCCTAGAGCGAGGTGCCATTAGATTATGTTGTCAAAAAACGAAAGTCATTGAGGAAAATACACTTGTGCGGTCAAGACTCAGGCTGGCTGTCCTGCACAATTTGACATTTTGAAGTGCAGGATGTAGTAATGAAAAGAACAGCGGGCAAGACGGGCAGAATTTCGGCATGTGCCTTTCATATGTTGTGAAACTGAAAAAGAAAGAAAGAAAGAAAGAAACAGGTTACATATACTAATATTCTAAAATTAGGACACACGGAATTTTTCATGTTTTTGTTGGAAATTATTATTTTTTAATGAAGATCCAATTAAAATGATTTTACAAATAACAGCAAAGGCATTACAGTACTGGTGTTGCTAATGGCTATTACGACTTGAAATTACAGATTTTTTTTTTCATTTATTATTCAGATAATACTGTAAAACCCCATTATCATAAGCATACTGATTTTTAATTTATTACTCAGATATGACTGCAAACCACCATTATCAGCAGCAGTTCCTTCAGGGTTCAAATGGTAAACTCTATTAGCTTATCCTTAATTAGTCATTTTAAAGTCTCATTGGTTATTATGGATGTAATTGTTTTAGCACAAACTGAAACCTGTTATTCTGTTCACTAAGGTTGCAAGGTAGTTGCGTTCCTAAAGTTCAGTTTTGGGTTCAAAAAGGTGTTTTTTAATTTATTTATTTATTTTTTTTGCATAATGAATGTTATTCATAGTGCAGATTGCCAAGAAACTCAAGATTTCATACAAAGGTGT
Organism: Polypterus bichir lapradei; assembly: GCA_026402145.1. Lineage (NCBI taxonomy): Eukaryota > Metazoa > Chordata > Cladistia > Polypteriformes > Polypteridae > Polypterus > Polypterus bichir. The sequence goes on from JANRMT010062820.1 coordinate 145,600, forward strand.
TTATTACCATCTTGAGAGAAGAGGGCAAAGTGGATTTAACCAGGACAGAACAACAAGGGGGAGGCCCAAATGCACGACTACATAAAGAGAATAAGGACAAGAGAATCTGTAGTGTGAGAAAGAAATGCCTTAGAGCTCCTCAGTTGGCTTTTTCCTGAAATACACATCAAATACCAGAGTCATCTGCAACAGAGAAAAGAGGGATGCTGACCATAATAAGCTTTTCCAGTCATCTTCTGTCCAGTGTCCAGTATTCATTTGTCCATTTTAATCTTTCCTTTTTATTTGCCAATTCCAGATAAAACCTTTACTTTGAAACACTGCATCTAAGGGCAGCATCCCTGAGTGAGTCATCTATTCACTGTTGCAGCTGACTCTGGTATGTGGTGTGTATTTAAGGAAAAAGCCAACTGAGGACACATAAGGCATTTGTTTCTCACACTAAAGACTCTGATGATCTTTTCCTCTTATGCATTTTTGCATCTGGGCATTCCCCTTTTTACTCTGTTCTGGTTAGATCCAGTTCACCATCTTCTGTCAATAATGCCATAGACACCTTTGTATAAAACTTTCAGACTCTTGTCAAGTCTGTCCCATGCAATAACCTTCGTTCTGCAAAAAAAAAAAAAGCTGTTGAGATGGTATTTCAGCCATTTTTGAACCCAGAAATGAACTTTAGGAATGCCAGTGCCTAATGTGATTACAAAGGTTTCTTTAATAACCAATTAGCATTTAAAATGACTTATTAAGGGCAGACGAAGGGAGTTGGGCATTTGGGCAATGCAGGAATGGCTGCTAAAAATGGGGTGTTTTGGCTGCATTTTTAAATTAAGTTGATAGCATCTTGATAACAATGTATCAATTTCTATCAAAATTGTGGACATTTCTGGGTGATTACAAACTTTTGACAAGTTTTGTAAGTAGAATGGAATGGTGGGAAGCTAGGGATATGAAAGTAGTGAAAGATGAAAGTAGTCATGAAACTGCAATTTAGAAAAGATGAAGACAGACATTTAAAAGCTAGTCGATCATTAAAGCCAGGGGAAGGTTTTTGGTTCAAGGGTGAAAATATGTTTAGCTGCTTCCCCTTTTCTTTGTAGTGTATTTTTGAAACCATGTACGAGAACACAGACAGATACAAATGTGGCTATGATCAAGGGATGTGAAATGTTATATTTCATTTTTTTAAATTACTGTTTATAATCAATAAAACTTACCAGTCACATTACTAGTTATACAGTCACCAGTTAGTCTCCAGTATAGCCCTGAGAATAGCCTAAATTAATGGAGACCTGACTTCATTGGTGAAAGAACAGTATGGTACAGAGATTATGGTGTCTGCCAGTGTGACCAAAAGTTATTGCAGATTAGATGGTGGAGAATTTCTGCACCCTGTACGTTATTAAATTGAGATCTGGCAACTTCAGAAGTCAACTGTCTATCCATCCATCCTTATTTTAACACACTTATCCACAGCAGTGTTGCAGGGAAGTTTCAACTTAGCCTACCAAGCATCGTGCACAAGGTAAGAATAATCCCTGGAGAGGGTGCTACACACTGTCCAGTTTAACAGTGCTAATCCACATAACCTTCATGTCTTTGGACTGTGGGAGGAAACCAGCGCACTTGGAGGAAACACGCATGGATACAGGGAGACCATGAAAACTCCACACGGGGGCTCCTTGTTGCAAGAAAGTAGTGCAACTACAGTGCCACTGTGCCACCAGATGTCAAGTAATTACACTGAATTTACCATCATTTTCCTTAAACCATTCTAAGAATTTATAACCTTATGAAGAGGGAAGAGTGTGCTACTGTCATATTTTTGAATGTATAAACTGATCTAAATCTTGTTGCATAACAGATTTAATTGAATTGTTCTTTTTACACAACAAATAACTAATGTAGAATTCATAGAGTTCCATTAAGTAACCAGAGAAAAGCAATCAGGCACAAGAAGAACATGCAGACTACATGTGGATTGGAAAACACTAATTCTCTTGGAGCTTTGAGGCAGCAGGGTTTACTAAAGCAGCACTAGGCTGCCCTAAATGAATCCTTTTGTAAACTTTATTTTGTGCATCATGAAAAAAAATGTCTTTCAGTTTGAATTCTAAAGTATTTAATTCATTTTGTTATTTGTTTCTTAAACATTTAAATATTAACAACACATAAATGTGAAACTATTAGGTTAATACTGTTCTCTCTGTTACAATTTGCATTTTCCTTCCAGAAAACACAAGCATGCTGTTATTTACCTCAGTTATAAAATGTATGTCAAGTTTTTCAGAGTCACAAGGAGTTGAGATTTTCCACTGACATCAAAGGTCAGTCTATCAGAGGAACCATTCACACTATTCTGGTAATTGAACCCATGCTGGTACTGCTGTTAGGTATCAGTGCAAATCACTGTGCCACCTGCTTGTATAGAATGTTAGATGTATCTTAATTAGAAACAATGTGAAATGTTTAGCTGTTCGATGGAGAGTTGTAGTTTTGTTGTAAACTCACAACCAACAGTTAAAACTTCTGCTCACCAGAGATGTGATGATAATGTATTCAGTTCCTGGACCCTGTTACTCATTATTTTTTAATTAGACAAGTTAATAAAACAAGTAAGAATGCAATATCTTGCATGAGATTTTCAATTACCATGTGTAAATGTGTATTCCATTTAGCAAAGTAGGTGCCCCCTTGATTTTTTTTAAAGAAATTTTCACTTATTCAGGATTGTCTTTAAAAACAGAGTAGACATTATCCATTTTCATATGAATGGGCCAGCAAGTACATACTGAGCTTACTGGTAGGTTTGTCTTGTCCCCAGTGTTGTAATAAATGGTAACAATGCTCATGCACATGCCCAAAGTAAACATTAATGGAAATTACAGCACTGGCAATTATGTTATCTCTTTACATCAGTAAGTTTAGTTGATCTCCAGTAATGTGTAGTTTACAACACAAATGTACACAGGAAGGGAATGCTTTATCATCAGCTTGTAAAAAATACCATGAAAAGTGAATCACTTATTACCATAATTTGTAAAATATAAGTTGTTGTGTATTCAAGTCAACCCACATGTTCTTTTTTGTATTCTTTCTAGCATGCTTTTCTGAGTTTGCTACTCAGTGTAATCATTTAGACTTTCTGCATAATTAGCTCTTCTCTTAAAGTAAGCACCCCAGTAGGCATCAATATCTCTTCCCTTTCCTCTGGAAAATCATAAAACTAACATGAACAAGGTATTTATAGAATTTAAATAACATCTGTGCTGCAGAACAGTGTATGTTGGATTTCTAAATATTAGGGGAAAACTTTTTTTTCCTCTTTCTGGTCACTTCTGTCTCAGACATAAACACAAGAGGACTGCCCAAGACGATGTAGTGTACAGCAGTTGTACTGTATAAACTGCATATTGTAATATAGTCAGTATGTGGTTATTAAAATAAAAAGACAGGGACTAGTTGTCAGGTTATCAGTTTAATATGTCAGCAGCTTTGGCTTGGATTGCTATCCACATAAGAATGTAAATGTAAATGTTGCAAAATAGTACTGCATGGTCAGCACATCAATGTAAAAGCCAGTTAAGGCATTCTTGTGATTTATGTTTGTTTATTCATTTAGTTTACAAATGAGAAAGTTTGGTGATTGATATTGCTTTTTGGGCGGCATGGTAGCGCAGTGGGTAGTGCTGCTGCCTCGCAGTTAGGAGACCGGGGTTCACTTTCCGGGTCCTCCCTGCGTGGAGTTTGCATGTTCTCCCTGTGTCTGGGTAGGTTTCCTCTGGTTATTTCGGTTTCCTCCCACGTCCAAAGACATGCAGGTTAGGTGCTTTGGCGATTCTAAATTGTCCCTAGTGTGTACTTGGTGTGTGTGCGCCCCTGCAGTGGGCTGGCACCCTGCCCGGGGTTTTTTCCTGCCTTGCGTCCTGTGTTGGCTGGGATTGGCCCCAACGGACCCCCGTGACCCTGTAGTTAGGATAATAGCAGGTTGGATGATGGATGGATATTGCTTCTTTCCTTGTGTCCAGATATGTGAATATTTGATTGATTTATATTTATGGCCTATTACAGAAGCTCAGTATTTCTCAATGAGTTTCTGTAAAAAGCCAAATGTCCCCTAGGGGACAAATAAAGTTCTATCTATATACCTATTCATTTGGCAGATGCTTTTATGAAAATCATAAGTAATTGAAGATAAATACCAGAGAAGCAATTTAGGTTATATTACTAGGTTATACTAGTAATACTAGGTTATATTATCAGTTATACTTTAGTGCTTGTTTAATAAATGTATTATGAATCATTGAGAAAGTTTAAGAATAAAATATCTAGTCCAAAAACTACATTTGATAAAAGAACAGAAAATAGATAACCACAGTCTTAAATAGAAGTGTCAGGATTAAGGATTATATAATATTTTATAGTGTAGGTCTTTCACTAATTGTGAAACCGTAGGGTTTTAGTTGTTTCATGCATGAATTAAATTGTGGTTCTTCCATTGTAATACAATGGTAGAGTAGCAACCAGCAGAAGAAGTGCTTTTCTACCTTACAGTGTCATTGTCAGGCATCCAGGGTCAGCTTATCCAGTTTAAAAGTCAGGAATTTAAAATGTAGTTGGTCATAAGTGTTTGTGGCTTATCATGCTATGCTGCATTCATAAGAGTAGAGATAATGTTTATATTTCTAGCTAAACTGTCTCAGAGGAAAACAAGGTATGTAGAGCTTTTACCCAGTAGAGTCAGCCTAGTCTAAATCTGGAGGCTGACACTGTTGTCAGGACTTTGCCCACAGCATAATCTCATGAGGTCAGGATTTTGCTAAGCAGTTTTAGGTTTTTAAGAAACCATGTTCTTATAACTTATTAGATTTGGTAAATCTTAAATAAAACCTATATGACATAAAGATCAGATGACCACAGGAACACATGTAATGTTCTTGAAGGCTGTTTTCATTGACATCAGCAGATCTTGGCACAAAGTCATCTCGCGGGACATAAAAGTATCTCTCTGAAAAAGTCATGTCTTGTCCCAGGCTAAAAAGTCTCGTCTTGTCCCAGGATTTTTTAATTGTAATAGAGAGATTGTTATTTAAAAATTAACAACACATTTAATGATATTTTCTTGCAGGTTGCCTTTCATTACAGATTCACAAAAGCAAAAGGTAAAGCGTTTGCTTATTTTGTAGACTCATAAAACTAACAAAAAAGAACCTTTTGACTCAATTAGGCATCAACGTTTAATTCTGTTTTTTTTCTTTTTAATGTGGGACAGTTGGTGAAGTTTACAAAACCATCAATGTGCACAGAGATGTTTCTCAACCAAATCTGATATGCAAAACAGGGATGCAGCCTAAGCCAGAGAATGCATAATGTGGCCTTTAATGAAGCAACCAAAACCCTAGAAGCACTGACAGCTCTGCTGACTCTTTTCTCTCACAGAAGAGGAAAAGAGTCCTCTTTGTCTGTTACTATATCAGAGTATGCAGTTCTGTGATGGACTGTCTTTCCAAGTAGGAATGATTACTCAGTTAATTATCAGGTTTTAGCTTTGGCAGTGCTGGTAATTAATTAAAGCAAACAACAAGCCTTCAAGGGATGCATGCTAAATGTAGGTTGAATAAAGGATCTCTGTTTCACTTTTTCCCTGGGACACCAGAAATGTGACAAGATCTGTGTAATTTATGAAGGTTCATAACAAGGTTATGGTGATTAACTTGGTTATTGGCGAAAGCCTATATTAACTGTTTTATTTTCCCTGTTGTGGCCCTGACATGGCTAAAACTTACTTTTACAAACTAAGCAGACACGCTTGTTGAAATAAACAAAATATGTATGTATATATCCATCCATCCATTATCCAGCCCGCTATATCCTAACTACAGGGTCACGGGGGTCTGCTAGAGCCAATCCCAGCCAACACAGGGCGCAAGGCAGGAAACAATCCCTGGGCAGGGCACCAGCCCACCACAGGGCACGCACACACACCAAGCACAGACTAGGGCCAATTTAGAATTGCCAATGCACCTAACTAGCATGTCTTTGGATTGTGGGAGGAAACCGGAGTACCCAGAGGAAACCCACGCAGACACGGGGAGAACATGCAAACTCCATGCAGGGTGGACCCAGGAAGCGAACCTGGGTCTCCTAACTGCGAGGCAGCAGCACTACCCACTGTGCCACCGTGCCGCCCATATGTATGTATGTATGTATGTATATATATTATATAAAAAAATCCTGGGATGAGACGAGAATTTTTAGCCTGGAATGAGACGTGACTTTTTCAGAAAGATACATTCAAATCCCGCAAGACAAGACTTTGTGCCAAGATATTTAACCACGCCCAGGACTGGAAATAAAAGACAAAGAGTAGATGACAAAGTAGAACGTCGCAAAGAATTAAAAAACATTGGCGTGATACACATGCAGACCAGGTTAGAGATAATGCAAGTACTAAAATTTGAAAGTCTCAAAAAAATTATAGTAAAGATCGCATTAACGCAATCAAACAGAAATTATTACTCTATGAAATAATGAAACGGCAAAAAGAGATCGAATGTATTGTTCGGATTTAAACTTTAAGTTGGAGACTTGTAGATCGTCTAATTTGTGTTGCCATCAGGGAAAAGTAGTGTTTCTTCCCAATGAAGAGGTGTATATGCGAGGATTAAAAGATTTGTTTTTTGGTGAAAGTGAAATCCACATACAGCAGGGACACGAAGTAGCTAGCGTGTAGCGAGCAGGTGGCGAAGCCCCCTAGTAAATATATATATTGTACAGTGAACCCTCGCTATATCGCGCTTCAACTTTCGCGGCTTCACTCCATCGCGGATTTTAAATGTAAGCATATTTAAATATATATCACGGATTTTTCGCTGGTTCGCGGATTTCTGCGGACAATGGGTCTTTTAATTTATGGTACATGCTTCCTCAGTTTGTTTGCCCAGTTGATTTCATACAAGGGACGCTATTGGCGGATGGATGAGAAGCTACCCAATCAGAGTACGTATTACGTATTAAATAAAACTCCTCAATGATATACGATATGCTTCCCGCGCGGTGCTTCGCACACTTAAAAGCTCTAACAGCCCGTATTGATTTTTGATTGTTTGCTTTTCTCTGTCTCTCTCACTCTCTCTGATATTCTCTGCTCCTGACAGAGGGGGTGTGAGCAGAGGGGCTGTTTGCACAGAGGCTGTTTGCTTAGAAGATACGGACGCTCCTCTAAAAAATGTTGAAAGACTACCTTCACATTGATCCCTTTCTTGCGGCTGCTTTATCGCGGTGCTTCCACTTAAAAGCCCAACAGCCCTATTGATTTTTAATTGTTTACTTTTCTCTCTCTCTCTGACATTCTCTGCTCCTGACGCGCACTTTTTTGAAGAAGAAGATATGTTTGCATTCTTTTAATTGTGAGAAAGAACTGCCATCTCTGTCTTGTCATGGAGCAAAGTTTAAACTTTTGAATAAAGGGTGTTATTTCATGTCTAGAGGGCTCTAATAATGTTTAAAAACGTATTTAGAAGGTCATAAACAGGTTTTCTATGCTCTAACTTTGAAAATATTAGATTTATAAATAAAGAATCCTACTTCGCGGAAATTGATTTATCGCGGTAGAGTCTGGAACGGATTAACCGCGATAAACGAGGGTTTACTGTATATACTGTGTATATATATATATATAAACAAAATGTAAAACCCAATAAATTACAACAGCTTAAATGACTTCTATTCTATCACGTGGCTCATTGGTGTTGCACTCTGGTACCAGAGGGCCACAGTGGCTTCAGGTTTTCATTCTAACGATCTTCTTAATCAGTGACCAGTTTTTTTTGCTAGTTAACTTCTTTTGTCTTCATTTTAACAGACATGACTCAGGCCCCTTAGTTGTTTCTTTTTCCTAAATTAGCAGCCAAACAACGAGACACAAAACAATCCGCCAAATGACCAGCTCACCTGTGACCAGCATACCATATCTGAAAATAAAGAAAGGTGAAAGTCTCAGTAAGGTTGATTTCTCAGGACACCAAAACATTTTGACAGTATTCTTATAAAACAGAAAATCAACAGTTTTGGAAATGTCTGCTGTGGCAGAATGAGAGCAGATACAAGCCATGGGATTAAATAATGGGTTTAATTAACAGCAAGAATTGGCTTCTCACTTAGAAACTGGTTGGGTGAAATTTGTTGGGGTTTGAAGTCCCAATTCAACTGGTTATCATTTGGCTCATTTCACGTTTCATTTCTGTGTGACTGTCATTTAATGAAGAAAAAAATCATTTCAGAGGACTGAATCCTTAAAAACATTAAACCTGGTCACTGATTAGGAAAAGGGATAGAATGAAAACCTGCAGCCACTGTGGCTCTCCAGGCCCGAAGTTTGACACCCTCGGATTAGACTTTTTTCTTTTGTTTAGTAAAAGGCACATAACTTATGAATTTTGATCTTTCAACTCATGTGTTGAAGATGGATAAGTTTTTTATATAATTTGTTAATTTTCTCATTGTTGCACTGTGGTGTTCATTTGCTCACCGCTAGTATTTGCACTGAATTACCTATCTGCTCACACAGAGTTCTCTGTGTGTGTGAATGCATGCATGTGAGAGATGTGTTGCTGCTCTGTGCTTTCTTACTTGATTCGGAATGTGAAACTGATAATAGCCAGAACATATCCTTCACAAGGTCCTTTCAGTTACAGTGACACCAATAGCTTAATACATTATCTGGTTTTACCTAATCTATTAAATTAAAATTAATAGTTCTCACAATCAAAGTAGTTGTTCTTATGGTTCTTGTAGTCTTTTGTGTGGGCAGAGCTCTGTGGTGGCTCTGAGGCTAGGGATCTGCACTTGCAACTAGAAGGTTGCCAGTTTGAATCCCGTAAATGCCAAAAGGGACTCTGCTCTGTTGGGCCCTTGATCAAGGCCCTTAACCTGCAATTGCTCCGTCCTGGGTATGACGTTAATCTGCATCCATCCCTACATGTAGGCCCTCCAACCTGCAGGGAAATACTTGGGGGCTGGCGGCAGAATTGGCACTCCAGCCACCATAAAAAACCTCACACTGTTCCACTCCATCTGCTAGTTTCAAAGACCGTTTAGCAGCAGTGGAACTGAGAAAGCTCTTTCTTGGTGAAAGAAATCTAAGAGATCATTAACTATCTATTCATACATTTTCTGAACTTCCAGTTTGTATTACTAAGATCCAGAGATTTGAAGCCTGTCTCATAAGCATAAGGTGCTAGCCAGACACCAACTCTAAATGGTACAACAGCACATTAAGGGGCACACACATTGTTACACTCAAACACTGTAATTCAAAGTGCCTAAGCAAAAACTATGTGGATATTGGGATAACTTACAAATTCATATAATTGATGATTAGCCAATGATTCTGAGGCCTCTGTAGTTGTAATACACTAACTACAGAACTACCAGAGGGAAACCCAGTAGGAAGTCAACTTTAAGGGTAAAAGGAAATGTAAATTTTTAAAAAGCAGATTTTACCTTGCATGTGTGACATGGAGTTTTTATTAGCTAGCAGAATCTTCTTTGATGTTTGTAATAAATTAATAATATGGGTGATTTTTTGCCTCTCTGTCTCTCTCTGTCTCCCTCTCTTTCTTTAGTACAATGCAGTCGATACAAATCCTCTGTCTGTGTATGTCATGCAAAATCTGTGGAACAGGATAGTGAAGGTAAGTGATTCAGTGTTTAACTGCACATTCCAAATGTATCTGCACTGCTTCACTTTACTTGATCCATCAGTTGCTTTGTTTAATCAAATATTGGGAAAATTTTTCCAAACTCTTGTTGAGCCAATCTTTCACTATGCAAGTTCAAATGACAACATGACAAGTAGTTTTTTCAAGTTTCACTCCATAGTGTATTTAATTATTTCACTGAAGAACAAAATATGCAGCAAATGTATAATATTGAGCACGCAAAGCCATCATGTTGATGAAGGTGGATCCAGACTGCGTTAACACAGAGTTTACAATCCTGCAGCAGTTCATCCAGATGGAAACATGTGTAAATGTGCCTTCTGAAGTAACAGCTACTGTATATATTTGCTGTAGTTGTCAACTGTGCTTGCTTGTTGTTAATGTCTGTAGGTATTAAGGCATTAAATTCAATAATTAAAAAATGAATTAAACAGGAAAATGAATAATATACCCATAAATATTAAAAACCATGACTAAAACACGATTCAATCTAAACCATTTAAAAGATAGATTAAAGAAGGCAAGCAAGGAAAGGGTAATTATTTAAGCAGGTTTAGTTGGAAGCACCATTTAGTGCTGATTATGAAGTTGCAGTCACCAGGAGCTCCAGGATTGAGTTTGCAAATAATAGACTTGTGTTTCAGAAATCTAGATTAATAGCATTCAATGAGATTTCACCATAATATTCATAAAATGTGAGGTAAAAATAAAAAGTAAAAGCAATTTAATATAGTTATATATTCTTCCCAACAATATTATCAAATCATTTCAAAAGCTTCTTCTTGTTTTCTACACATTAAACCTTATCTTATATATTCAATAGGGGGCTTTGCGTCTCTGCCACTCGCGTTGTCAAGGGAGGGAGGGGGTAAGGGCTGAACGCACGCTGAGGAAATGCGGTCTGATCAGTTGCTGTCTTTCTGTTGCCGAGCTGCGTGTTCTGCTTGTCGTGCTGCGTGTCGATCATTTAAAAGCCCGTACAGCAGCTGTCCTTTCATCCCACTGCCTTGTCTCACGTTATGTTAAAGTATCTCTTGCGGGACGTCAGATTATCTTCCGAGAAGATCATGTATAGTCTCCTTCCAAGACTTCCAGGATTTTTTTTATAATAGAGAGATTGCCTTTCTGTAAAGCACATAGCTGTATAGATTTTGTGTTCAGTTGTTGATATACTCCACATTTTCCACTATTAAAGCAAAATCCTGATGTGATGTGCCCAAGATCATACAGGCTGTTACAGGTTCAACTAGCAATGAGGCTTCAACTGTGAATCTAATAGTTTACAGTCAAACGTTTGTAGAATTAAAGGATACAATAAAAGAGTGAAAAAAAAAATCTTTTTTAACCCATGGCCTCATGATAGAAGTACTGTATTTAAAATTATAAAGATAGTACATAAAATAAATCTAGCTGTTATTTTTGATAATGGTAGAATATTTCTAGAAGCTTTTTAAGAGTACATTCTACCCATTAGAAAAGCATTTGTCTAAGAAAATTTGGGAAGTGGTGCAAATTTGGGTACCTTTATGTGTCCAGTCCAGATTTTTTTAGTGATTAAAATTTGACTAGCTGTATAGTCCCCACCATACACTTCTATTATACCGGTACTAAAAATACAGAGGGAGTTTATTCCATGATGGTAAAAGTAGGTTTGATTCCCGCATTGCCTATATAGAGTTTGCTCTAATAGGTTCTGCAATGAACTGCCGCCTCATCTAGGACCATTTACATCTGGCAATCAACACAAAACACTACCCCACCACAAATTATTAACAAAAACAGTTAGAGGTTATACAGTACAATGCACCAACAAATTCATACATTTAAATAATTCATAAAAATGTGTTTATTCATTTATGACAATTAATGGAGACGTTTTTTAAATAAAGAAAAAGGAGCATTTTGTTTACTGAAGCTGAAAGTTTTGAGGGGGGCTATATTTTGATTATTAGAGGAGGAGTGATGATCAGAATTATCAACATTTTCATCACCTCCACCTGAATAAAAAAATCAATAACTTCTTGTAGAGCTTTATCAGTAGCTAAACAGGGGAATGTTGAGCTATTATGGAAGGCAAGAATCACAGTCATGCAGCTGTATTAAGTTTTGCACACTGTATTGATGCAGTGTGCAATTTGTTTAATTTATCTCTGTTAATTTTGTTGATTTTACACTGTAGAACAATAAATTCTATCCTCACTTAGATATATTTTTATAAACTTTATATCATCCGAAATGTTTTTTATGTATTTTTTGTGATACTGAAAGGTGTTAACATTGTTTTTGCTTTCTGCTCCCCCCCTACCATAACCTATTGTCTATGGGGGAGGAATGAAAGGTTTAGATTGGTGAAAAAGTTTGATCTTCTGTTTTCAATGGATCTTGACGTTTTAGGGTCCCATGATACTGAAAACACTGAAACAGTGATGATGGATGTGTATCTGTCTGTGTGTTACAGTTTCTTAAGGACAGTCTAGAGCTAAAATGGCTGGTCAGTAAAATACCAAACTTGAAACTTAAGCCTGTTATGAGATGATGATGTGTGTTTTTGAGCCAAATCGTGCAAATGAAAGAGGCACTCTAGAGGAACCCTCAAATACCATAATTCTGCAATTAATTATGAATTCTTCTCGCCAGTTGCTATCGTCATAACCTATTTTATAATCAGAAAGATCAGCATCAGAGCAGTAAATAATTGCTGAAATGTTATAGAATAGCTTGGGTAACTTGGTTCTGTAGGGCACAAAGCCTACTGACGCTCACGTCTGAAGTTTTTGAAGTTTAAAAAATATATATATTGTATAGCGAGATGAATAACCATGGTTGTACTTGCAGAAGTGTATTAATGGGTGTCTCATGGTAGTGACACCCTGAATTGTTTTTTATATTTTATGTTCATGTTTGGGTTTTGTGACTGTTGTTCTAACATGGCTTCTGAAAGTCCATTGCACGATTTCTTCCTGATTTTTTACACTGGGTGAATAGTCAGTTACTGTGGCCTAACTGCTAAGAGTATACTTTGTAAACTATAGTGTTTGTGATTCAGTTCTCTTGTTGACTCACAGTGAATCAAACAACTGCTCAAACTACTGTTGTATGTTCTATGGTTTGGGAAAAAAATGAGCATTATTAATGTGAAAATTCTTATTTTTGTTTATTAGCAGTTAAAAGGTGATACCAAAGGATAAAGTTTGACTGAGCAAAACAAATCTACTTAGTTTAAACATGAGTTGACAGGACTGCAGATTTCAGTGAAATAATTACACTAGGAAAGATGGCTGACATTTTGGTGCAGTAATGGTTGTTGCTGTGCTTTGGGGAAAATTTACTTGCTGAGAAAGAGACACTTCCATTACATTTTATGAGTCTAAGTACTCTCTAGGGGATACTGTTCATTTTATGAAGATAATTGTACAACAAGTATAATTTTAAATGTTGTATAAAAGATAGCACTCTTGCTGTAATTGCTTAACTCATTCCATATTTTCCTTTATTCCTTGAGATTAATATTAAGCACTTTATCAGAAACGTTGCAGCTGACAAATTAAAATGTCAGTATTTTGCCTAATAATGCACATTATTTTCTACCATTTATTTCATTACAGCACTGAATGTTTCATTGCTTAGCCTTGATTGTAAAAGTCCAAAAGCAAAAAGGCAACATATGTTTATGAATTTAAAAAAAGAATAGATATGCATAACAGCAAAACAGGACCTTGTAATTTGAGTTTATTGGTTTAATGGACTGAAAATTGTATGGCACTGTAATGTCACATTCTGCTTTTTCTTCATTTTGCTTGACTGTATTTATGGTGTTATGGTCCATTGGCCACATCTGAAAGATATCTCATTGATTTTTTTTATTGTTAATTTTCCTGTTGGCTTATATAGAGTAGTGATGACAGTACTGTTGATCTTTGTTATTATAGCCTTGGAGATTTGTTTTCACCTTAACACTTTTAAAGTTTGTCTATCTACAGATGCTATAGACCAAGCAGTTGCCTTTACCTTGTGGCAAAAAAAGATTTACAGTGGAGGCCTGCACTTTGCTGTGATTATACCAGCCAGACATTTCCTCTTTTCTCATGTACTCCTTCACTCCTGCAGATTTATACACTATATCAAAATGTGCTAAATACAGATCTAGAGAAGAATGCACAGCAGAACTTTATACAGTCACGTGTGCACTCAATCATAATTTTTTTCCTGAAATACCTTCCTGCAAGTCAGTTTGCATACTAAACATGGATATATTTAAAAAAATAAATAGTAAATACTAGATCTTTCAATTCTATATTACAGTCATATTCTCAAGTGTACATATGTAAAGAACAGAGAATATTTTTTACTAATATACATCAAGTAAACAGTTTATTTGGTACACGTATGGGACTGCAAGTTGTTCCTTCACAATAGCCTAAATTCATTGTGACATTTGCTCAACAATATGTTAAAGGTGCAGCACATGAATACTGCCCAAGTCAGCCACAGTGTGTACCTTAGATTTTACAAATAAGATGGTGGTTTTGTGTTCCGAGCAGTTCATCCTTCTCACCTCTGGATTGTTCGCTTGGGTTAAGAGGCTTATACATTCCCTGTTTGGTTCCTGGAATCATTCCAGAACTCGCCTAGTATTGTTGTTTTCGACATTATTTTACCTAAAAGACCCATTTATAGCCATTAAGGGATGCATCTGATCAGCGGTGATATTCAGATATCCTGTGGCATTCAGTCGTTACTCTGCGTGACAGGTGATACAGTATGTCCCTTAAAAATACACCCCATTATCTTTACATTGCCACAATTAGCCTGCATTGTTCACAATTAATATAACCTATGTACTTACGGAAATTTTACCATCACCTTTTCCTCTGAGCAGCATGAGCTTGCAGAAACCTGGCTTCATGAGTCAAGTCAGAACTTTTCTAGTCCTTTAGTGTCCCGTGTTTGTATTCCTTAACCTCTCTAAATGCATGGTGTTAGTTATTTGGGGGACTGGATAACCATAACCCATCTGTACTGAATTGTAATTTGTAGTGTGATATTTCCAATAACAGGATTGCATTTGCTGATTGTTTTAGGTGGTTGTTTACTTTCCATATATAAATAGTGCTTTTGTATCTAAAAACTTGACAGGTTCATGGTTGCAGGGTTGCTGTTTCTCATAAATTCAGAGAGATTCAGCTGTTGCTAACTACAACATCACCATGAAATCCACTTTTTTCTTTTGTCTTCCACATCCTCTGATTTGAATACACAAAGAATCTTTAAACAGCATTATGTACACATTTGATAGTGTCATTGATTGAGCAGTAAAGTAGTTCAGCAGGGGTGTATCTGGCTGCCTAGTATACAGTACAATAGTTATTAGTCTGCATAAATATGGAGTTACCCTATAGATAATATTATGTAGTTACCAGGCAGCTCAAATCCATTATTGAAAATCTGGCTTCATTGCATAATGAATAGGGAGTATGGTAATGTGAGGTGAGAAATGATTAAATAGAGCTGTTGGCTGTGGTGGATAATCATATTTTAGATCAAACAGTGTATTTAGGGAAGTAGAATACTTGCTTCAGTAAGCACCATATGATAAGTCTTGGAACACTCATAAGCTCCAGTTTACATTTTAATGTTAATTTGGTCTCTTTGTAGAACATGCCATTTTCATTTTTCCACATAGCTTGTTGGTTTCCAGCAATATTTGAATTGTAGTCCAATTGAATCTGTCATTTGCTTATTAGGTTTTTTTAGGACTAGGCAGGAATACTGCAACCAGGATATCTTAAAACTGCTACTACTTGTTCCTGGTTTGCAACTGATTTTAATTATTTTGTCATATCACAGATCTTACATGAACTGATAACCATAATAAAATCACAATCCCTGTGTTGCTCCATTTGCAGTCACCACAGCAATCTGTTTATTATTTGGTAACTGGATCCTGACCTGGCAGTTTATGCAACGGTTGCATCAGCTGTGAGTGGGATTTTAGTCAGTTTCTGGATATATTTACAATCTCTGACAATAGGGAAAGTTTAAGTCCCTAATTGACTTAGAGTAAAAGCTATTATTTGGACTGAGGGATGAAATTATATATATTGCCTAAAAGTCCCAAATGAAAGATATGTAAAAATATTTATTTAAATATATAGTTCTATGGTAGAAATTCAGATTCATATAGCCTACTTAAATCTGATGTATAGTCAGATTTAGCACTATACATTGTCAGTATAAACATATTACTCTTTTGGAGTGTCAGAGCAGAATCGGAAAACATTGTTATGTTTGTTTCATTTTGTCTCTTTCTTACAGGCTGTTCCTTTGTGGATTGCTCCAAATCTGCTGACATTCACTGGGTTTCTGTTGATCCTATTAAACTACTTCCTGTTGGCGTATTATGACTGGAACTACACATCATCCAGTAACTATGATTTATGTGTAAATAATTTAGTGGGTGAAAAATTTATCCAAAAAATGTAATTTTTTTCATTCCCAATAGCATCAGTCTGTAGACAGGTGTAAGGCTAACGTATAAATCTGGCCTTACATATTGAACTAATTACAGTGCCAGCAAAGAACAAGTGCTATAGTGTTTAAGTGGGTACAGTAAATGGATGGATGGATGGGTGGATGGACAGTAGTACAGTGCCATATTATTTTTCAATACATTACATTATCTATATATTATACTGTATATATATATATACATACACACACATATACACATACATACACACCCACACACACACACATATACAGTGGTGTGAAAAACTATTTGCCCCCTTCCTGATTTCTTATTCTTTTGCATGTTTGTCACACAAAATGTTTCTGATCATCAAACACATTTAACCATTAGTCAAATATAACACAAGTAAACACAAAATGCAGTTTTTAAATGATGGTTTTTATTATTTAGGAAGAAAAAAAAATCCAAACCTACATGGCCCTGTGTGAAAAAGTAATTGCCCCCTGAACCTAATAACTGGTTGGGCCACCCTTAGCAGCAATAACTGCAATCAAGCGTTTGCGATAACTTGCAATGAGTCTTTTACAGCGCTCTGGAGGAATTTTGGCCCACTCATCTTTGCAGAATTGTTGTAATTCAGCTTTATTTGAGGGTTTTCTAGCATGAACCGCCTTTTTAAGGTCATGCCATAGCATCTCAATTGGATTCAGGTCAGGACTTTGACTAGGCCACTCCAAAGTCTTCATTTTGTTTTTCTTCAGCCATTCAGAGGTGGATTTGCTGGTGTGTTTTGGGTCATTGTCCTGTTGCAGCACCCAAGATCGCTTCAGCTTGAGTTGACGAACAGATGGCCGGACATTCTCCTTCAGGATTTTTTGGTAGACAGTAGAATTCATGGTTCCATCTATCACAGCAAGCCTTCCAGGTCCTGAAGCAGCAAAACAACCCCAGACCATCACACTACCACCACCATATTTTACTGTTGGTATGATGTTCTTTTTCTGAAATGCTGTGTTCCTTTTACGCCAGATGTAACGGGACATTTGCCTTCCAAAAAGTTCAACTTTTGTCTCATCAGTCCACAAGGTATTTTCCCAAAAGTCTTGGCAATCATTGAGATGTTTCTTAGCAAAATTGAGACGAGCCCTAATGTTCTTTTTGCTTAACAGTGGTTTGCGTCTTGGAAATCTGCCATGCAGGCCGTTTTTGCCCAGTCTCTTTCTTATGGTGGAGTCGTGAACACTGACCTTAATTGAGGCAAGTGAGGCCTGCAGTTCTTTAGACGTTGTCCTGGGGTCTTTTGTGACCTCTCGGATGAGTCGTCTCTGCGCTCTTGGGGTAATTTTGGTCGGCCGGCCACTCCTGGGAAGGTTCACCACTGTTCCATGTTTTTGCCATTTGTGGATAATGGCTCTCACTGTGGTTCGCTGGAGTCCCAAAGCTTTAGAAATGGCTTTATAACCTTTACCAGACTGATAGATCTCAATTACTTCTGTTCTCATTTGTTCCTGAATTTCTTTGGATCTTGGCATGATGTCTAGCTTTTGAGGTGCTTTTGGTCTACTTCTCTGTGTCAGGCAGCTCCTATTTAAGTGATTTCTTGATTGAAACAGGTGTGGCAGTAATCAGGCCTGGGGGTGGCTACAGAAATTGAACTCAGGTGTGATACACCACAGTTAGGTTATTTTTTAACAAGGGGGCAATTACTTTTTCACACAGGGCCATGTAGTTTGGATTTTTTTTCTCCCTAAATAATAAAAACCATCATTTAAAAACTGCATTTTGTGTTTACTTGTGTTATATTTGAGTAATGGTTACATGTGTTTGATGATCAGAAACATTTTGTGTGACAAACATGCAAAACAATAAGAAATCAGGAAGGGGGCAAATAGTTTTTCACACCACTGTATATATATATATATACATACACTAGAGGGCTCTGCCCTCTGCTCGCTTTGCTCGCCATCCCTTGTATTTGGTTAATCGGATATACAATTTTAAAAGCTTTGTTTTTTTCTTTGGAATTGTTCCAATTTCATTATTTGCACTTTTACTTTAAAGCTTTGTTAAAAACAATATTTGGAATTACCTTTTCTTCAAGATCGCATTGAATTTTGATTCCGTTTTTGGAGACACATTGTGACAACGCAATGTATAACTGCCCGTGAGTGAACATTGTTTCTGTTTCTCTAATAAATAATCCGACTTTCTCTAATGTTTGTCCCTGTGATTTGTTAATTGTCATAGCAAAATCTATTCTCACAGGAAACTGTAAACATTTTAATACGAATGGCATATCAAGATCTCCTTTGGTGTCTAATGTTATTCGCGGAATATATACATTACCTTTCTTGTCACCTGTTAAAATTTGCATCGCCTCTCCGTGATCATAAATATACACCTGACCGAATTGTGTTTTCTTTGAAATTAAACGTTGCTTTAACTGTTGCGGGACCACAGATTCTCATAGCATATGGTCCATTATTGTGTAAATCTATGTTTTGTGCATTGAATGATGTGAAGGTGAAAAAACTTTGTATTCTGCTCTTTGCCTTTTATTTCTGACCTCGCTTTGTCCTGCTATTTTTTCAGTTACACCTGGTCCTGATGATTAATTTCCTTTTGTTTGTGCTAATGCAATCTTTACTATCTTTTTTTTGATACTGTAGCGACTGACGTAATAAAGTGTCACAAAAGTTTTACTTGAACAATCGCCGACTTCGTAACCTCAAACATAACTTTCTAGCACCCTCTCCAACCCCTCATCCCCCGGGTCTCGCCCTCTCACCCCCTTATCGCATCAATCAGTACCCCGCTCTCAGTCTTCTGTGCTGTACTCCGCCCTCCCTCAATTGGACCTAAGAGTCACTTAAAACAAAAAAGGCTTCAACCTGGCTGGGACGCAACAATACTTTCGAATTTTACTGCTTTCATATTCTTTACCTTTCTCTGCATGTGTATCACGCCATCGTTTGTTTGAGCCTTTCGAATTCCACTGCTTTCATAATCTCTTATTTGCCTTTTTTTCTCTCCAATGCTTTTGGGTCTCTTTTCTCTGTGCTGCTCTTTCTTCTTTGATTAGTCGTTGACGTTTCATCTAGAACGTATTGTCCTTATACGCTTTATATGTGATGAGAGCACAGGATATGTGTGTGCTACTTGCCTTTGCACGAGTGAGTGTTTTGCTGGCCGCTCTTTTATTTGATATTGTTTGCGTCTCGCTGGTCTTTTATGTGTCTTTTGAGAACTACTGAGAAGATCACTTCTCGTCATGTCTCGTCGCCCTGCTTTTCCTTTCCAGGATTTTTTTTTATAATAGAGAGATATATATACACACACACACATATATGTATATACAGTTGTGCTTGAAAGTTTGTGAACCCTTTAGATTTTTTTTTTGTATTTCTGCATAAATATGACCTAAAACATCCTCAGATTTTCACTCAAGTCCTAAAAGTAGATAAAGAGAAACCAGTTAAACAAATGAGACAAAAATATTATACTTAGTCATTTATTTATTAAGGAAAATGATCGAATATTACATATTTGTGAGTGGCAAAAGTATGTGAACCTTTGCTTTCAGTATCTGGTGTGACCCCCCTTTGTAGCAATAACTGCAACTAAACATTTCCGGTTACTTCTGATCATTCCTGCACACCGGCTTGGAGGAATTTTAGCCCGTTCCTCCGTACAGAACAGCTTCAACTCTGGGATGTTGGTGGGTTTCCTCACATTAACTGCTTGCTTCAGGTCCTTCCACAACATTTCGGATTGATTAAGGTCAGGACTTTGACTTGGCCATTCCAAAACATTAACTTTATTCATCTTTAACCATGCTTTGGTAGAACGACTTGTGTGCTTAGGGTCATTGTTTTGCTGCATGACCCACCTTCTCTTGAGATTCAGTTCATAGACAGATGTCCCAACATTTTCCTTTAGAACTCTCTGATATAATTCAGAATTCATCGTTCCATCAATGAAGGCAAGCCGTCCTGGCCCAGATGCAGCAAAATTGGCCCAAACCATGATACTACCACCACCATGTTTCACAGATGGGATAAGGCTCTTATGCTGGAATGCAGTGTTTTCCTTTCTCCAAACATAACGCTTTTCATTTAAACCAAAAAGTTCTATTTTGGTCTCATCCATCCACAAAACATTCTTCCAATAGCCTTCTGGTTTGTCCACGTGATCTTTAGCAAACTGAAGATGAGCAACAATGTTTTTTTTGGAGAGTAGTGGCTTTCTACTTGCAACCCTGCCATGCACACCATTGTTGTTCAGTGTTCTCCTGATGGTGGACTTATGAACATGAACATTAGCCAATGTGAGAGAGGCCTTCAGTTGCTTAGAAGTTACCCTGGGGTCCTTTGTGACCTTGTCGACTATTACACACCTTGCTCTTGGAGTGATCTTTGTTGGTCGACCACTCCTGGGGTGGGTAACAATGGTCTTGAAATTCCTCCATTTGTACACAATCTGTCTGACTGTGGATTGGTGGAGTCCAAACTCTTTAGAGATTGTTTTGTAACCTTTTCCAGCCTGATGAGCATCAACAACTCTTTTTCTGAGGTCCTCAGAAATCTCCTTTGTTCATGCCATGATACACTTCCACAAACATGTGTTGTGAAGAGCAGGCTTTGATAGATCCCTGTTTTTTAAATAACACAGGGTGCCCACTCATACGTGATTGTCATCCCATTGATTGAAAACACCCAACTCTAATTTCACCTTCAAACTAACTGCTAATCCTAGAGGTTCACATACTTTTGTTTAACTGGTTTCTCTTTATCTACTTTTAGTACTTGACTGAAAATCTGATTATGTTTAAGGTCATATTTATGCAGAAATATTGAAAATTGTAAAGGGTTCACAAACTTTCAAGCACAACAGTATGTATATATTATAGTATACTATAATAAAAAAAATCCTGCGACGAGACAAGACTTTCTGGAAGATTTTTTCCAAGTCCCACGAGTTGAGACCTTGGTCATGAGATTTTTTTCAAGTCATGCCCTACTCTCAACCATTTTCAACCATGCACACAGTAATTTCACCTCACATTCGTGTGAATGCTTTTGACAGACACAGTTTCTGCTCTCTCGCTCTTATAGATTTTAACGTTTTCCTCACTTTAAGTTCCCAATTAAAGAAGACATATTATGTCCAAATCTTATTGAAGAATTTCATCACAAAGGGTTATCAACAGAAAAAATTAGTACATAGGCAATCTTTGCACAGAGAAACAATGAAGTCAAACAAATTAACACCAAAAATGACGATCGGTTACATGGCATATTTGTTAAATGTGTATCAGTAGACTATGCTGAAACAGTTGGTGGTGACTATGCGGAAGATGAAAACATCAACTTACAATATCCCGAAGAATAACTACAACTGTTAACACTGTCTGGTCTTCCACTGCACAAATTACTGTAGAAAGAAGGATGTTTCTAAGAAAGGTAATGTATATATTCTGCAGATAACATTACACAACAAAGGAGATCTTGATATGCCATTCATATTAAAATGTTAACAGTTTTCCTTTAGAATAGCTTTTACAAAGACAATTAACAAATCTCAGAGCCAAATATTCGAAAAAGTCTTTTTATTTAATAGAGAGAAGTAAACGAAATTCAATCACGGGCAGTTATACATTGCGTTGTCACGATGAACGTCCAAACACAGAATCAAAATTCATTGTGATATTGCCAAAAATTTAATTCAAAAAATTGTTTTTACTGAAGTTTTACAGTAAAAATGTAAGTTTAAAAAGTATTTGCGTGTTAATGTCAAAGCCAAACAGAACAAAATTGTATTACACAATGAATAACTCTAACATAACATGAAACATAATTTGCTTTCAAATTATTACATTTTACTCTTTTTTAATATGGTTAATTACTCACTGTAATGTAAAATAATTCCATTATGCGTATGTAACAATTCCCAGGAAAATAAAAATCTGTTTAAATTGTACAACTGCATCCCCATACACGAGTGACAGAACCACAAAGAGGCTAGCGCGTAGTGAACAGGGGGGCTAAGCCCCCTAGTATATATATATATATTATATTCATACATACAATACAGAATGAACTTAATTCGTTTTAGGAGGCAGTTTGAACTCTGAATTGTTTGAAGTCTGAATCAATTTTCCCCATTAGAAGTAATGGAAAGTGAACTACAGTAATCCCTTGCTATATCGCGCTTCGACTTTCGCGGCTTCACTGTATCGCGGATTTTATATGTAAGCATATCTAAATATATAACACGGATTTTTCGCTGCTTCGCGGGTTCTGCGGACAATGGGTCTTTTTACTTCCTGTACATGCTTTCTCAGTTGGTTTGCCCAGTTGATTTCATACAAGGGATGCTATTGGCAGATGGCTGAGAAGCTAACCAATCAGAGCACACAGTTAAGTTCCTGTGTGCTGAATGGCTCAGCAACGGAGCGCTGAATTCGATTCCGCGGCGTTAACCAGGAAGTCTCGTCTCGCTTACAGTATTCAGCATCAACGTGTTTCGCTGTGTAGAGTTAACTTTTGTGCTCTTTTGTGTTTATCTTTGTGCATAGTCAAGCCCTTCATTATGGCTCCAAAACGATCTGCTCCTGCTACTGCTTCAGGGGCTGTGCCCAAGCGCCAACGGAAGATTGTAATGATTGCCGAAAAGGTAAACGTTTTGGATATGTTGAAGGAAGGGAAAAGCTACACCGCTGTAGGATGCCATTACGGCATCAATGAGGCTACGATTCTTTTTATTTAAAAAGTAGGAAAGGAATATAAGATCTACAGCCGCAGTGTCCTTTTAAACAGGGTGCAAAACGAGTTGTAAGTGTATGTAATAAGGCAGTAGTCCGGATGGAATCTGCTTTAGGGATTTGGATTGAAGTCTGCCAGAAGAAGAAAAATGTCGGTGATATACAGTCGCCTGAAGAGGCTCCTTTAGAAGAGCTGTAATGCTCTCCTTTGTTGTGCAGTAAAACTAAACTCATCATTATCGGACAAGTCATCGTGTCATTGTTGGTGAGTAACTATAATTAATTTTCTACTTACAGTACTTAGTACATGTACGCACGTTTAGTGTCACTGTACACACATTTACTGTATACAATTTTTCTTGCATTGTACATATTTATTGCTGGTGGCCTGTCTATTTTAATGGCTGTAACATATGCGATATCGGAGACTCTCGATATCTTTAAAATAATACTTAGGTTTTACTGTATATAAACAGTGTGTTTACATACATAATTTCAATGAGTCTTACCTAATATCTAAGAGAATACAAAGGGTTTATGCTGTACAGTATAACTGTGCGGGGAATATTTATAAACAGTGTGGGAGAGTTTATAAGGGCTTAAAATATATAAAAATAACCATACAAACATATGGTTTCTACTTCGTGGATTTTCACCTATCGTGGGGGGTTCTGGAACGCAACCCCCGCGATCGAGGAGGGATTACTGTAATCCATTCCTAAACACTAAACAATACCCATTTTGATAAATTTAAACAGCAAAAACAGATCATTTAAGGTAAAATAACACAATTAAATGCCCTAAATAATAAATTAATACATGAAAACAATAAATAAAATACATAAATTCTATATAATAAAATTAAGATGGCACGCATAGACACAGTGGCTCAGTGTTCTTCCTTTCAGCGCTTTGTTTGTCCCTTTTTGTATGTGTTGCTGTTTGTCATAATGACATTCTGCAGGACTAATAACATCTACAGTTGGCATGATCTCCTAAAAATTGGACTGTGCATTAAACGGACAGTTACAGCTGAACTTACAGAGACTTGGCTTCATTCACTCATTCTGGATACAGCTATCGAGTTAACAGGCCGCACGGTACACTGGCTGGACAGGACCTTATGGCTGTAACAATAGCTGGTGTACTAACACTAAGACTGTACACAACACATGATGTCCACACTTGCTGCGTAAATGCCATCTGTTGCTGCATTTTTTCACTGCACACACAGTTCGAACGTAGAAGCATTGTTCGAACTCCAGATCATGTTTCTCTCAACTTTAGCGTTCAAACTCTGGAACATTCAAAGTTAGAATCGTTCAAAGGATGAGGCATCACTGTATATATATATATATATATATATAAAATGACAAAACATTTGGAATCTGTTTCTGCCCAGATGTAACATAGTAATAACAAATATATTAAATATTTTGGAAGTACCTATAAGAGCTGTACAATTGTATTTCTTAGAATTGTAGTAACCTTTACTTTGTTTTTAATATTTATCTTTAACAGTGAGTTTGCCCACTGGTGCTAAAGGTATATAAAACAATTTACACAATAAAGTAAACATGTGGACTGAACTTACTTTGCTTCCTTTGATGGATCTTCTTAACACTTACAAAGCATCATTAACGTATTTCTTCATCTCTGCAGTGTGACCTAGTAATTAAACTTCACTTTGGAGTTGTCTGAGGTGGCATAACTGAGACGCATTTCTCTTGATCTTAGATATTTAGTATAAGACTCGTGAGTCATTCATATTAACAAGTGATTTTACCATCATGTCAATATGCCACACTACACAGAAATTAATAATATCTACTGGTGTTTTATAACTGTTATGAAGACCATAACAAGCCTTCGTTAAGGTCTAGTTATGTAAGAGTAAATGACTAATAGATGCATTTTTGCAATACCTAAACTGAAGTGTTACTATAACAATAAATATTAAATATAATAAAGAAAATGTCACTTGACCCGTCCAATAACATGGGCACTGTTTCTGCTCTATCAAATGATTCAGCCTTTAATAGAAATGGTAGATTCTGCAATCCTTATATTGCGATAACAAATAAATTACATTTTCCAATTTTTTTCTTCCATTCTGTTCCTATTCTAGCATTGTGCCACAGACTTTTCCATAGTGTTCAGAGTGAGTTTAAATTGTGTGAGTTTGAAAAGGACTGAATCTTTCATCCTTGTAAAGCCTGGTGAACGGCTTGGCAAATTGTGGCACATGTGGGTTACTACTAGGTACAGTGGTTGTGTAAAATTCTCTTATTAATTACTAAAGAAAGTAAGAGAGGAACTAACACATACATAATAACAGGACAAAAGAAACATAAAATAATAACCCAGCTGTCTCTGTGAGCCTTATTCCTGTTCAATACGCAGGGTTGCTTCTCTACTTCTGCATTAGTCTGCTAAGCGAACTTTTTTTTGCTGCATCTTTCACCATGCTTTAAATATTAGTACTGCTGGAACTGACCTAGAAAACAAGAAGCCCTGTCTTCAAGGACACTGCTATCAGTCTGTGGCTGCAAATTCCATTAAAATGAATTTTCACTTCATATAGATTAAGGCAGAGAAATGCAACAAATAAGGATGAGACATACATTTAATAAAAACATTATTTGGCTGTACAATGCTGTTAAAGAATATGAAAAACTAAAAGATTGGGAACTACAATATTAAGTTCACTGCCAGTTCGTGCTATTAACTAAGCATTCTATGCTTGTTATTGTATACAGTGGAACCTCGGGTCACAAACGTTTCTGAACACGTACAAATCGGGTTACGACCAAAAAGTTTGCCAAACTTTTGCCTCACGACCATACACTCGGGTGACTATCAAGCCAGTTTCCCTTCCGGTTCGTACACGCTGATGATTTCTGCACGTGTTCAGTTTCTCTCTGTGCATTCACTGTGAACTCTTTGTGCTCTATTTTGTTTCCCTTCCGGTTTGTACGGGCCAGTGATTTATGCACGTGTTCAGTCTCTCCCTGTACAGTACATTGTTCTCGATCAGACATGCATCGCGCAGGGGGACTTTGTGGTATAGTGGGTCCACAGCTCACGTCAAGAGGCCAGTTTTAAATAAATAATCGCTGTGCTTGCAGCTTAGCGAGGGGGCGTGGTGGTTGATTGCTACAGCTGCCTCTTCATAAATAGAAGCGCAAGGAGGCTAAAGGGAGGAAAAAGAAAAGAAAGACAGAGGTTGTGAAGTGAGGAAGTAAGCAGGAAGCAGTGTGAAAAGAACCGGTGTGAGCGAGCGAGCAGGTGCTTGCAGGCAGGTAGCTGGACAGTGAGCCCAAGCAGGGGTGTTTTGGCTGATACTCGCTGGGGCAGAAGGAAGTGGTTCCTCCAGCTGAGCGATCAAGGAGCTGGAGTGACCAGAAGAAGGACGGCTGGCTGCGTAAGGCCGAGAAGGCAGTTAAAGAATGCACCGGGCTTGTTTTTAAATAGACTGCTTCGAGCATTGTTTTAACCTCGTTGTATTTAATGAAGACTTTTTTCTATTGAATTTTAACCTCCACTTCACTTCTGTTTTTATGGGATTTATTTATTGAAGGATTCTGAAAGCACTGCACTTTATTTAATTTGGACATTGTTTTTGATTGTTGTTTTGTTGATTTTAATAAAAGCACTTGGCACTTTTTGCACCATCCGATTGCTCCATTGTAGTGCTTCACTGTCGTGCTCATTGGTAACATTACCGACAGTGATGGGTTTAAGGGCTCCCGGAAGCGAGATGGGAGCATGCAGCGAACCCGCATCGTCACAGACTTTACCTCAAAACTGTAATCTCCTCTCCATCCAGTTCCTCCTCACTTCCTTCATGCCAGAACTCGACTCATGCAAGGTTAGTTTTCTTGGTTGTTTATGGTTAGTTTTTGTATAAATCACAGATTTTTCAAATGTTCATTTTTTTCCCTGTGCTTAAAACTCATTAATAAAAAGTGTTTACAGAGAGCGGTTTGTAAGGCTATAGCGTGAACTCTTGCAATGTTAGTTTTCTGTTTTCAAGGTTTTCTCAGTGTTATTCAATGCATTCTATGGTATAATTAACTATATTTGTGATTAAAAATCTTTAAAAAAAATACATTTACATACAGCTTGTGCGGTCCGGAACAGATTAATTTTATTTACAGACAATCCTATGGGGGAAATTACTTTTGTGTCACGACCAAATCGGGTTGCAACCAGAGTTTTGGAACGAATTATGGTCGTGACCCGAGGTTCCACTGTATTAGTTGCTGTGTTGGACCCTTTCCTGGCCGGGACACTGTAATGAAAGAACATATCCCGGCCAGGATAGAACTGAAGCAACATCCCATAAGAAGGGATAAATTAATGGATAATGGGGGAGTTGGTGCATTCAGGGCAGTTCCTTCCCTAGTATGGTAGATAGCAGTGCTCCGCTGGTGTGGACCCAGTAAGGACGCCTGCAGGAATATATGTTAGTCGTAGTTTGGAGGGACAGGCCTGTTGGGGTCCTTGCGTACTGCCAGAGGGTGTTGCAGGGAGAGGGACTCCCTGTTTCAGAAGGCTTACGTCTGACCCAGAATTGCTTCCATTGGGCTATGACACGGTACTGGAAGCACTCTCAAGAGTCTGATATAAATGCTAGCCATCCATCCTCCAGTGAGTCAGAGTCGGGAGGCAGAAGGCAGAGCTCACATGGAAGAGGAAAAGAAGGAGCATTCTTTGTTGTGGAATTATCTGTAAAAATGTATTTTGTGAAAATAAAAACTTTTCCACATTTTACACCTGGGACTGTTTAGTGTGGTGTGTCTGGGGTTTGGGGCTCAGTGGTGCCCCTGTCTTTTACACAGTGATAAATCTGTTGAGTTTTAAAATAAGTCTACGATCTTATTAATGCAAGTTTTCATTTTAATCATTGTATTATACAGTTGTTGTTTAAAGTGTGTTTTTTTTTCTTGAATGAGTAATGTTTGCTCAGTAATTATTTCTCTCCTCATGTTTAGGTCTGGGGTCACGGCATGCCCCTAAATGGGTGTGGGGTTTGACTGGACTCACTACTTTCTCTGCTTATGCTTTGGGTAAGAATGTTTGGTGTCCTTTAAACCAGCACATCGAGATATTGAAAAAAATGCCATGTTACTAAATGCTTATTATTATAAATTAAGAAGTAATAATCTTTTAATTTGGTTTGGGTTAAAGGCATTTACGAAATAATATAAACATCTTCTGAAATGCTTTACAATTGCTCTGCCTATGCTCAAATATAACTGAAATACCAAGAATGACTGTCAGAGCAGTCTTCAGATTTTGCAAGGTTACGCATTTACTGAATTATTTGCCAAGTTTCAAGATGAATGCTTCAGTTTAAAGACAGTAGAATGACAAATATTACATACAATAATAATGAAAATCAAAATGAACTACTACTGTTCTTATGCATACCCAAGGAAAGGTGGGGTGTTTACTTTGTGTTGAATATTAATATTTTACTTTCACACTTATATTATTGTGTTTATTGTATCACCTTCTGACAGGTGTCAAGTTTCCATTGCAATTTATTTGCAGACTCTGCACATAGATTATTTTTATACTGTTTATGATCCAGAATCTTGAGTTTTCCCAGTGTTCATCTTGGAATACTGCGATGTGCAGTATCTTTGGCCTCACCAGAGTTCTTAACTGTTCGGGATACCTCTCATTAAAATAATAAATACATTTTTTAGACTTGCTTCTACTTCCTACCATCGTGGTTGATTTTAAACTGTGTATGTAGTCACAGCTGGTGAAGTCATGCCCTGTTATTATTTGTGATAAACTACAATACTTTATGTGGTTTGAGAGTGTCACCTAGACAAATTTGGAGAAGGTTTTGCCAACCTTTCCCTTGAAATCATCATAGCAAGTGAGAATTTATTGGCAACAGAACTGAAGTATTCAGCAAATACAGAATATCTTTAGTAAGTGTATACTGATAAATATTAAAAAAGAATCAGTAAATGGAACAAACTCATCTGTCATGGTAGAAACTTGTGTCTTTTAGAGGTTGCTATGGAGGTTACTATTGGGTCTTTGGTATTTGTACTAGTAATGAAAAATGTATGACACTGTTATGGCACTTAAGAGCTAATGGTGGTGTTCTCTCTTTTCAGATTCAGTTGACGGGAAGCATGCAAGGAGGACGCACTCCAGTAGTCCACTTGGGGAGCTATTTGACCATGGACTGGATAGTTGGGCCACCTCACTTTTTACACTTTCCTTTTTCTCTGTGTTTGGCCTCTCTGCAGAGAGGGAGGTGACACCTTTCACCCTCTACTACATACTATGCATCATCCTGTTTACATTTATGTTATCCCACTGGGAAAAGTACAACACTGGGGTGCTCTTCTTGCCCTGGGGATATGACATAAGTCAAGTGGTGAGTAGAGTAACTGCTTTCAAAATTACCCATCTTCAAGTGGAATACAGATAACCAGTGACTCTGCTATTTGAATGTCATCATTGTCTTCTTTTGTTTGTTCAAATACCCACATACTAAAGGTGACAGTGTGAACATTTACATTTTCAAAAGTGCTTTGTATTGTTGCATTCTAAGTCTAAGAACCTAATGACTAGTTAATAATTTTGAAAATGGGTGGTTAACTAGAATCTCTTAAAATTAAAATGAGATAATAAGTGATATTTTTGCAACCTCTCAGTAATAAGAGAAACTGTGAGAATGAAAACAAAAGTCAGTGTCACAAGGTCATAAGTCATTAGACAAATTGACCTCACCAGGGGCCTCATGTATAACGCCATGCATAGAACTCACACTATAACATGGCCTAAGCACAAAAGTGGGCATGTGTGCATGCACAGAAAAATCCAGGTGCAGGAATCTGTGCTTACGCAAACTTCCAAGTTCTTCCGCTACATAAATCCCGATCAGTGTGAAAAGTAACGCACGTGCACGCGCCTGCTGTCCCGCCCCAACTCCTCCCAGAATTACGCCTCTGAATATGTAAATCAATATTAATAGCCCTTAAGCTCAGCGTTCTGTGAAAAGACAATGGCAAAACCACGAGGAAAAATAGAACAATTTCAGCGCATACCAAGTGGAAGCAAGAAAAACCGTACAATTTGTTGGTTTAAACAATGGTATAAACAAGAAAAGGAAGCTGATCAAGTGACATAGTGTGTCGGAGTAACTCGAAAGCTCAAGTTCACAAAGTTGTACAGTGCCCGAAATGAAAAAAGAGTTGCATATCAAAGTTGCTGTGAAAAGGCGAGTCGTAGCCCACCATCTGAGTGTCATATGAAAGCTTATTAGGGTACAGAGAAAAAAAAAAGGCACACAGTGGGAAAAAAACACGAAATGTCAACTTTAATCTTGAAAATGTCCACTTTAATCACGTAGTTTATTTGGTCATTAAAGTAGAACATCATAAACTTAATCTTAAAATTGTTTACTTTACTAGTTTCTCAAATCCCATCGTAACTAAAGTAGCAAGTTAAATGCTTTGTTTTGTATTTGATGTTCTATGTGGTCTATGTGTGTGAATCACTACGTGCTTCTTAAACCGGCTTTCTCTACCTCCGACAGGACACAGAATCCATTGCATTCATGATATTACAGCTCTCTGAATAACTAAAATACAGAGATGTATACGTGATGTCATTTTCTTGATGATAGGAGTTAAAGCATGTTATTAAATATGGGAACACAGTGGCGCAGTGATTGTGTGCGACCTTCGATAAAATAATTTATTGCAGCAGTACTGTCTCTTTCAAACGTACTAACCTATAATTCCTGTCCTTCCTTTTCTTTCTCCAAATACCCAATCGCCACACAATCAACTCTGTAATAGACGTTAAGCCATCTGTAAGCTTATAACGCCGATTCTTCAAACCTTTTAAGGAACATTGAAACATCTTTGTAGTACATGTTTAATTATTCTATCCTTCACGCCAGTCCCAGTGAAGCATACGGTGCGAGGCATGCAGGAACAATCCGTGAACGAAGTGCCAGATCCTTGCTAGCGTAACGACACCGTGTCCTTTAATTATTAACAATATAGATTATTTAAATAAAGTTCAAGTTTTATCTGTATAATATAATAAACATATTTTGCTGCATTTCATCTTAAAAATTATATCGTCATCATACGTAAATACACGCTTTATAAAGTGGCTCAGGTTGTGCAATATTGCAACTGTATCACAAGTTTACAGTGAGATGATTGTACTTATAAGTACAAACAGTTCTACAAGGAGCAGTTGATGGACTGATTGATTGCGTTTAGAGCTCTTGGGATGAAACTGTTTCTGAACCGCGAGGTCCGTACAGTAAAGGTTTTGAAGCGTTTGCCGTGTGAGAAATAGTTCAAATAGGAAGCATGGCTGAGGCAGCGTGTGCTTGATGCTATATACCGATAATTCTCTTTCCGATCAGCTGCTCCCAGTGGTGCAGTGAGAGTAATAAGGAAAAAGATGATCTGGTGTGGCAACCCCTAACGGGAACAGCTGAAAGAAGAAGAAGAAGGTGTAGTGAGAGTAACAACGCTAAAGCAGCTATGGTATTTAGAATAGTTTGACCATTCTGTGGACCATTATATTGTTACAGGTTAATTACAATCACATGCATTAAACTAATAAACAATATGCGCTGTGATGTATGGCCAGCCGTTCATCCTGGCCAATACCCCCACGCCGCCAGGTGGAGCCCTCCCTGCAGTATGGAGGTGCCCCAAAGACCAGCAGGGCATCATGGACATTGGAGTCTTTATGCACAGCCCTGCTGGATACCATAGGGGCCGCTAGGAGACGCTGCACGGAGGAACGACGATTATTTGCCTTACGCCCCGGAAGTACGTCCGATTCACATGGACAAGGGGAATGACGTGCTTCCAGGGTGAAGAAAAGGACTTTTGATCTGACCCGGAAGTGATAGGAGATCACATGGACTGGGGATTGGAACACTTCGGGGTCAGGGATTATAAAAGGATTGTGGGAGCTCCCAGACGGCGAGCTGAACTGGGTGGAAGGGTGGCAACACGTCTGGGAGTGGTGGATTGTATTGTTATTGATTATTGGTTTATTGAATGAGTATTGTGGAGAGCAGGATGCTTTGTGCACTGTGTAATAATAATAAAGTCAACATTTGGATTTTTAGCCAGTGTCTGACGTCTTGGTCAAGGGTTCACGGGAGCGATAGCGCCCCCTGTCAAAGCGCTTAATTTCAGTGTATTTATAAAGCCGCGTCAGTAATGTGTATCTGAAAAAGAAACATAAACCACACGGGAACAGTAGCACTGCTTTGACGCTGGGTGCCGCAAGTCTGCAAAACTGAGCGGAGAACTTGCGTACGACAGGGTATGAGGTACCGTGGAAATGTGCGTGGCTTTATGCCAAGTTTAGGTTTTATACATCGCGATTTCAAAGTGGAAATGTTATCAACATTTCTGTGCTTACGCACCGTTTATACATGAAGCCCCAGATCATCAGTCACCAAATGACCAAACACATAATACAGTGAGTTTAGAAATCCAGTTAATTACTCCAATGCATAATATTTTGTTGTTACTTTAAATATGAAGTGGCATAAATGTCATTAAGTTAAAATTAAGAAAAAAGAGCACTTCTTGCTAACAGCAGAAGCCCACAGTAAGACTTTTGCAATAAATAAAAATGTCCTTGTCCCACAGACCTATAAATATAAACTTTATATTGAAAATATTTCTTTAACTTACAGTATGTAAATGTTAAAACAAACCTAATATAGTGTGTTTTATTTTAAAAGAACAAAAACATTTTGCAGTTTACCAATTCCTGCTTTGTGTCCAATGCTGCCAGGATGGGTTCTGGTCCCTTGTGACCCTGACTTGAATAGAGCTGGCCTGAGAATGTATTTATCCTTCATCTGAAAATATTTAATAGGGTCAAATTTTATTTACAATCCATTCTTCTGTTTACTAAAACTACTTAATTTAATCTCAGAGTTATGGGAAATAAAAGTAGTATTGGTTACAAGGCAGGAAATAACATTAGATGGGACATCAGACCTTCACAGATTTTAATAAAATGTAAAAGAGCGCTGCTTTTTATTTTAACTTAAATATTTCAATACAAGATAAAATTATATGTAAAAATTCATTATTTGTGGTAATGGTGATGCATTTTGTTTTGTGCACATTGTTGCACAGCAAACAGAATTTTTGAAATTTTAATCAATAATTAATTTCTTTACACTTTGAAGAGGTCTGTTAGTTTGCAAATTACAAATGGCAAACATTCATTCTCTTCACCAACTTGGTTACTGGCTTGACTCGTGGCAGGGATTTGTTCTTTTTGCATGGGTTTCCTCTGGGGACTCGTTTAATCTTTCCACCATCTCAAGAATAATGTATTTGGTTGACTAACCACCTGGATAGTTTAGGGGATGTCTGCATATATTTGCCCTGAGTTAGAATGGTGTTCTGTCCAAATGTTTTTCCAAATTTATGTGCATTGCTATTAGGATAGGCTCAATTTTCCATAAAAGAAAATATGGAAAATGAAATGAAAGTGTGGATATGTTCCACTTGGATAGCCAAAGACTAACTTAATTTTTTATTTCCCACACAAACACATTTTGAAACACTAATCTTCTCCATCTTGGACACCTTTAAAATGTGTGGTCATTTTATATAGATAGCGTATCAACAACATAAAAACAACATTTATTCTTATAGCACATTTTCATACAACAGTGTATTTCAAAGTGCTTTACAGATAGTACAAAAAATGCAACAATAAAGGTAGAAATTGAAACTTTCTAAAGGAGGGGAACCTAAATATAATTAAAGTTGAACTCGGATATTTTGAAAGTCTGTAATGGTTATTAGAGCAATGGCCAGTGTCTGATTTAATAGCAAATGCTATGGTCCAGATGGCCAGGAAGGAGAGGAACACAAAAGCTCTAGCTGATATGGAGCCTGCACAAAATAAACTGGGTCCCAAGACCATAGGACCAACCTTGAAACATTCAAGAAACTAGTATCCAAAGATGTGAGACTACGATTAGGGATGTAGGGGGATAGACAATTTGAAATAGGAAGGTGGAAATTTGTATGTATGCATTCAAGGCTGAATAAAATGCAACTCTTGAGTTATTTTAGTAGGTTCACCCTGTTTAACATGTGCTGGTGGTTGCCATAAAATAAAAGGTAATTTTTTACAAAGGAAGTTTACAGGTTCTTCCCTTACCAATTATTAGTTAATCCAAAATGCAGAAATAAGGACTATAGGGAGAATTAGGAAATAGAGTATGATCACAACAGACCAGCTCTTAAATTCGTTAACCAACTGACAATTAGGTTTAGAGGTATCCTTTGAATATGAAGAGGTCACCAAATGAATATTTTTAAATCAAATGATATCAAATTAGATTATATTTGATTTAATTCTAAGTTATATATTTATTTTATAAAGTAAAAGTAAAACTGTTCAGTTTTGATCTATTTACTTTTACATAGTACCCAGCTTTTAGTATACGAACTAGAGTGCAGTGGAGGATATCAGAATCACAGCATTCTGGTATTTAGTTGGATTATTAAGGATTTTGTCTGGAAATCAGTCTGTGTAGGGGGGCATACTAAAATGAGTGTTGTCAAATTAGCTGAAGAAACTAATTAACACCTAATTTTAGAGCCTAATTTTTTTCAATATAAGGTTGCAGATTTTCACATTTCACAATGTTTTACTTTAATAGATAGGGATTTTTGTTTAAGGAAGTTGGTTTCATTAGACACTATATTTTTGTATGAAAATGCTTGTCACCAAAATAATAGTTGATCATATCTGGACTGGTGTGAAAATATTTTAATTAAACATCAAAATAAAATTTGAAAAACAAGCCTGTATTTGGCAGAATCTTGACCAAATATATTTTTATTACCCACATTCAAAAGTCTTAATATGCCATAAGCGTTTAAGAAATATTAATTTGCAAATATATTATGTGCTGTTCTTGCTGACAGAATAGGCTCCATCTTCCTATTCCCCTGTGACCTGATTCAGACAACAGGTGGATTTCTACACAAGTGGCTATGCAGATGGTTTTATTTTTTTTCTTGCAGTATTCTTAAAATTCTAATATTGTAAAATATAAAATTAAACTATTAGCTGAGTGTTGTAGAATCCTGTATATTTTTTTATGATGTATCTGCTTAAATCATGGCTAGGAAAGTTTGTTACTGATTGCTCAGTGGAAAAACTCCACCTGCCTTCCATTTTAAATGAACTTCATTTCCACCAATGAGTTTAAGACAGTGTTACACTATTAGTATTAATAATGTCACAAGTCCAGAGTACAGTGAAATTCTTACTTGCACGTTCAACTGATAATGCCACACATCATCTCTCTCTGGTACCGTGGTAAACACTTCATTTTATTGAATGAAAACCACAAATCAGGTTACGTTAAGTACTCCCTAGCCAGTTTTCATGACATGTTTTATTCAGTAGAGGGACTGAAGGGGTAGAGGGGAGGAAGCAGCAAAGATTTAAAGATACCATGGGGGCCATATCTGAGAGCAAGTGTAGAGAAACTATTAGGCCTCAGCTTCTTCTGCATGATTTGTATGTCTGTCCATCTGGAATTACCCCCTTATAAATGTTCTTCTTCTTCTTTCAGCTGCTCCCGTTAGCGGATCATCTTTTTCCATATCCTCTGTCCTCTTGCTCTGTTACAACCATCACCTGCATGTCCCCTCTCACCATAAACCAAATGTAAATCTTATAAATGTTTATTTTGTATACATATGTGATTTTTTGCTAGTCAGTTCGTCAGGGAAAAGGCAGGTTTGGAGAGCTTGACTAAGTTATAGCACATGCAAAAGTATCTATCATTAACACTCCTTTTCTGTACTTTCTAGACATTAACATCTGTCTATTTGCTGACAGCAATATATGGTGTAGAAGCGTGGCACAAGCCTCTGATGTTTGGCTATTTGTTTGCGGATATATTAATAGCCATGGTCATTGGTAAGTTGAAGTCCTGAGCTGATATCCTTTTTACAAAATGGTACCTGTATCTAATATATAAAAATAAAACACTTATCTGAAGTTGTCCTCTTTTACAATTGTGTAGTTGCTACATTTCACCACCAGATGGTAATAATACTGAAAAAAATCCAGAATGAAAGTGTTATTTTTATTATTCAAGGAACTGAAATATTGTGTTTTTAAAGTAGTAGCATTAGCATTAGTAGTGCTCATTGTGCTTTAATGTTCAGTATCATTAAGTCATGTTTACTCTTTATAAAGCTCAATGGGTCAGCAAAATACAAGAGGTTTTATTTTTAACTTGTAGCTTCTATTTAAAGCCCACTCTCTATTTACTGTTTTGCTCTACATAATAAGATTTTGTTACTCCTTTATTGTTTCTGATACTAACATCTGATACTAACATTTTACCTCTATGATCTAACAACTTGCTCAGAAATGAGCGATTTAACTAATGAACAAACATTTTACTTTATATAATATTATGCTAAAATAAGAAGTTGCAATGGATGTCTTTTATCTTTTAGACAAATGAAAAAGATCACATATTACTGTTCTAACATACATGTTAAAACAGTTCATACTGTAAGTTTCTGTGCAGTAGCTTGTCATTGATGAACAGACCATATACTTAATTTTACCACTCTTTACACTAAACTGTCATGAGCACCCCTTTCAAGCAACACATGAGTGATTTTAAGCCAGGTATACTGTATAGGGCTGCATTGATTATAATGGGGCATCAGGTGTGTACTGTATGACATAGTCACACTTAGGGGAATGGGCTTCAAAAGTAATTTTAAAGGAATTTTACAATAGCTTAATTGATTGTGCAGTAATAAGCATCATTGCCTCTCCAGAAATGAGAGTTGGAGTCACAGCCTAGTCACTGGGATCATACATTTTATAATTTTGTAATATGAGAAGAATGTACCTGCAAATGTGGTTTTCTCTTGATACTTTGGTCCATGGGCATACTGTACTTATCTGGTTACTTGGCAAATCTTGGCTATAATAGCTATATGTTAATGAAGCGTCTGATGAAAAGCCATTCTGTGCACGGTTATTGTACTTGCCTTGTGCCTATTGCTGCAGGATACCTTCTTGTCACCTTATTACCCTTTGATAAAAGAGGAAAGCCTGCGGTGGGCTGGCGCCCTGCCTGGGGTTTGTTTCCTGCCTTGCGCCCTGTGTTTGGCTCCAGCAGACCCCTGTGATCCTGTAGTTAGGATATAGCGGGTTGGATAATGAACAGTGAAAGATAGCGGCCCGGACACACACAGGCGGACACCGTTTCAGCCATCACCCACGTTTATTTACAACAATATATACAAAAGTCAAGTGCACCGCCACCAAACCCCCAGTTCCCCAAAGTGCAGGCTCTCACTAGCCACTGTCTTAACACACACAAATACTCGGGCCTCTCTTCGCCTCCTCTGCCTCGACCTTGCCCTCCTCCTCACCCGACTCCAGCCTTGATTGCAGGGCGGCGGCTCCTTAAGTAGGTGGCTGATTGGTGACCACACCCAGCCACCTGCGACAGAACTTATATCTGTGCAGTCTCTGTGCAGTGGTACCAAAAGGCAAAGGTGTTGGCAAGATACAAGAATTTAAGGTAATGTTTTGTTTCAGCCCTTTTCAGTCAAACGTATTGTGATGGCTATGTGATCTCATACAGGTGACTTGACACTGACAAACTACAGTCCAGACACACACAGCAAGGTTTAATGTTGTCATTAAAAGCTGTCATTGTGAACGATTGTGGCTGTATGATTGAACACATTCTGTGATTGGCTGGCATCACTACGATTCCTTCCAAGAATGTGCTACAGCAGGCATGTCAAACACGTGGCCCGGGGGCCGCATGCGGCCCTCAACAGAAATCTGTGCGGCCCGCATGACAGATCCTAGTTAGCACTAAACTTGTACAAAATGATTACAATCATTTGTGATTGAATCACTCTGCATCTTCGGTGTTACTTATTGACTTTTCTTACTTCCGCCTTCTGACAAAGTGCGTTTTCCCATGGCATTACGGTACCGGAAAACATCATCTGCTAGTATAGTTGCAGCTGTGGCGTCAGCTCCTTGATACCCTAGGCATGACACTTACCACGAGCCTTGACCAAAGTTAATGAGCCGCGACGTTGCAACTGAAGTGCTAGGCTGCAGCAGCCTGGCAAGCTACACTACTGTCTGGGCTGCTGAGAACTGACCATCACAAGTAGTAATAGCTCGCATATTTTCATGTTTTTTTGCTCTAGTTTTATGTAATTTTGTGCTAGTATTGTAACAAACAGTGCAGACTACAGCTGAAGATCTGAAGTGGACACGAGAAGTTGGCGAGTTGTTTATTAACAAATTTTTGTGATTTTGAGTTTATAAAATTAGTGTAGTTCAGGGGACTTTTTGCACATCAGCATATTTTACAATATGAACTTTGCGCTGTTCTCTTACAACGTTGAGAATGTGCCTGAGAATATCCAAATGGAATTGATTGAACTGCAGTCAGATTCTATTCTGAAGGCAAAATACAACGAAGTTGGTGTGCCAGGCTTGTATGCTTACCTGCCACCCTCATATGTGCAGATCCATAAGTTGGCATCGAGAGTACTGTCTATGTTCGGAAGCACTTACCTTTGTGAGCAACTGTTTTCGTTAATGAAAGCTACCAAAACCCCACATCGTTCAAGACTTACTGTCGAGCACCTTTCATCCCCCATAAAAGTTGCAGCTGCACAAGATTTCAAGCCTGATATTGACGAACTGGTTACTAACAAGAGATGCCAAGTGTCAGAACAAAAGAAATAGATCTCACACTGTAAGACTCCTATATAAGCAATGAATATAATATAATGAATATAATATAATGAATATAATATAATAATATAAGGACCTAGCTAAGAGGCTAAGACTCTAATTGTACACTTTTGTACAGAGATTGTATGGAAATAAATAGCTTTTCTTTAAACTTGTATAATAGTATAATAGTATTTGTTACAGTGCGGCCTGCTGATGCACTTATGGCAGTCGAAGCGGCCCACCAATGGTAGTGAGTTTGACATGCCTGTGCTACAGGATATTACTCTGTTCTTTTACATGTCCTACAAAAAGTAAGGTTAGAAACATAAAAGTATGTACTGAGTTAAAAAATATGTTTCAAAAGAATAACAATTCTATATCACAGATGTGCTTGACCTGCAGTGAATTTTGCATTCACTGCAGATAACTGTGTAGCAGGGCACTAATTTTCAAAAGCAATGGGTGTATACACGGCAGTCTGTGGTCTTTATATGTTACATGAATGAAAGTAGTTACAGCTAAGAACACTTGGGTATTAAAAACAGCTTCAGCTGTTCTACAGATACATATTATGAATATGAAGCAATAATACTTTTGCTAGTGTAAAATCAATATGGATGGCCAAGGGAAAAAAAATGAATTACAAACAAAACCAAAAAAAAAACCTTGTAAGCCTACCCATGCCGTAATTCCTAGTGGGATTTTTCTTTTCCTGTAACATTTGTGGCAGAAGTGTACAAAGCTATAAAACTACAGTAGACTTTACACATACAGTAGACTTAACTTGCATTAATACAAAAATGATTTGCTTATACTTGAAAAAGCATTGTCCCCAATGTCAGACACTATAGGAGAAAGACTGTAAGATAAGGGCCTTTTCAAAGGTAAATAACCAAACAGAAAAAGCCCAAGTTTAGGTACGAACTTCTTTTAAGGAACATAAACCAAGAACTTGCTAATATACTGTAGTTATATAGAGAAGCAAGCACAAGAATGGAGGTGCATAGTAAGTCAGTCAGTTAGTCATTGTCCAACCCGCTATATCCTAACACAGGGTCACAGGGGTCTGCTGGAGCCAATCCCAGCCAGCTCAGGGCGCAAGGCAGGTACAAATCCTGGGCAGGGCGCCAGCCCACTGCAGTGTATAGTAAGTATTTTATTTATTGGACAAATGCTTATAAACACAATTCTAATAATGCAAGTGGTGGATCATTAATTATAATGGTTTAACATCTGATTGAGGTCTTGTTGGATTCCATCAAACCATCCTGCATCTGGATCTTTTGTCATGGAAACACAGCTAATGAGACCTGCTTATACCCCAGTTTTTACTTTTAGACTAGAGACTTTTTACTTCAATTGCTATGAGAGCAGCTTGTTTCCCCAAGTTAAATCAGCATTAAAAGTCAAGCTTTTTCCCTTAATGTTTTTATGTTTTTTCGTACTGTTGCTTATTTTGAGGTGTGTCAGCCTGCATGTGGAAGGGTTAGGCCGTTAGCTAAGACTTTGGGGGCAAAACATCCTTTAGAGAGTGAACCCTTTATAAAATACACATGGATCTACAACCTAGAGGACTCTGTGGTTAATCGATAATATGAAAGATTTTGTGAATGTCAGCAGTAAGCATTGGGCATGAAGGTGTCTAAAACCAAATTGAGTTATTTTGGAGATCGTGCATGTTTACGTATGAAAGCCCATTTAACCGTGATGAGGAAGAGGGCAGAAAAGTAAGGCATAAGTCCATTTTGAGCTTTTTGTTGAAATTTTTTATCTTTTAATAAGTAGATGCTCAGACTGATGTTTTGAAACTTACCAAACTGTTTTTTTTTCTTAATCATGTATCATTAATAGTGAGTAGGTGGGTATACCAGTTATTTGCTTTGTGCAAGTGCATCAACAGATTCACAATAGATTATCTGAGGTTAATAGTCTGCAAATTATTGAAAACAAATTGGATAAAAAGCGGTAGTGGTTGAAATTAACAATATAAACTGGTGCGCAAATGGTTAGAGTCTAACTCAGATTTATTACAATAGGTTTCTATGTAAGAGTGTTTAGTGTCATTTATATCTCCTTAAAACATGTTCATTTATTTCAGAATTTTATTTAGGCCTCATCCAGGGTGACTTACAAAGCAAAAGATACAATCATTTCAAAATATGTGTGGGTGAGAAACATGGTCAAGTTTGGAAATCACCTGGCAAATGCCTAAGTTACCTCTCAGTGACCAGACCATGGTTGCCTTCAAGAATGAATGTTAATTGAATAAAAAGATCATGACAAATCAAATTTAGAAAATTGTATAATGTATAGAGGTAATATTTATTTAAATAAAGAGGTGATTAAAGCTTTGAAATATTTACCTATTGCAGGCATAAGGCAAATTTATTTAAAGCTAAATAAATTTGGTTATAAGGTACTAGTTATTTAAAGATTTGATTAAAGCTTTAAAATATTTACCTTTTGAAGACATATAGCATTTTCCAAGTTCTTTTAAAGCTTCACTTAGTAATATCTCAGTTAAACCACCAAATGACTAATGCCTTTATTCAATTATTGTTAAATACAAACTGGGTGAATCATTATGTGTAATGTGAAAATATGCAGCTTAAGCAATTAGAAAGAAATTTCTCAGAGTGTGGTGCTTAAACTGACAGTCTGAAATGTTGAATCTCTGAGAGATATTTGCATTAAAATGTTAAATCACCCATAAACTGATTGGCTGCCAAAATCCCATCCCATGTGAGTAATGAAGATGACGCAATCCACATATGAATGTATGAGACCTACACCTTAGATGTTCAGGAAAACTGCATATTTCAGTTATAACTAACTAACCAGTCACTTGTCTTACTGCATAGACTGCATATTGGCTCCTTAGATGGCTCCTTAGTCCCTCCTTCAGTTCGGTTCAAGTCAATCCATTGCTCTGTAGCACTCCTAAATGAGTACAGTCTTAGGACTGTTAACACATATTCACAAGAGCAATGTGATAACAGTAAACTTTCACTTTTTGTTGTTCAGATCAGGCAATTGACTATTCGATAAGTCACCCAAAAATGCTTGCTACACTAAAACTAAATGATTGTTTATTCATAATGATAATAGAAG
The DNA here is from genome assembly GCA_026402145.1 of Polypterus bichir lapradei. Classification (NCBI taxonomy): domain Eukaryota; kingdom Metazoa; phylum Chordata; class Cladistia; order Polypteriformes; family Polypteridae; genus Polypterus; species Polypterus bichir. Next base: position 187,481 of record JANRMT010062820.1, read on the forward strand.
ATGGATCTGTGAATGTATATATAGATGATGCACAGTAACAAACAGCACAAATAGCTTGATCTTTTTCTCTCCTCTACAAAAAGGCTCATAATTTATGGATTCGATTTCCTTAATTCCTGTCTAAAGAATTACCCACAAAACATAAGTTCCAGGCTGGCTTTAAATGGTCTAGTCAGAATACTGTTTTTTCAGCTAGTTAGATGGTTAAGTTTTTAACTAGTTATGCACCATATTAGCGGCATTGATTTCTTCACAGCTAATCTACATGGATTTGTCCCCTTTCTTGCTTTTGCATCTTGGTTTACTTTAGCAAAATATGGACTTGTGAGACACCTGCATCCAGCTCTGTCATGGATGGTCTTGTTGCAGTCCACCACTAAGTTACCCTTTGGAGTAAAATGGATCACTTCATCCTCTGCTATAGCCATACTCCAGGCAATTAAGGTCCTGCTGTGGAGTAAACATTATGTTACAGCCAGTCTGAGAGCACAGATCTAATGATAACAGTGGAGGAGGAGTGGATGCTTTGTCATTGGTTTTTTGGATGCTCATGAATCAAACCTTTTGGTTGAAAGTTTTTGCATAGTTTTGTCCATAATGGTTACCAGTAGTTGGGTTACTGCTCTTTGTCCACTGACCAGGGGCCTCATGCATAATGCAGTGCGTAGAATTCACACTATAACATGGCGTAAGCACAAAAGCAGAAATGTTCGTACGCATAAAAAAATCCAGATGCATAAATCTGTGCGAACGGCAACTTCCACGTTCTTCCGCTACATAAATCCCGGTCAGCGTGAACAGTAACGCACGTGCACGCGTCTGCTGTCCCGCCCCATCTCCTCCCAGAATTACGCCTCCTTGAATATGCAAATCAATATAAATAGCCCTTAAGCTCAACGTTCTGTGGCAAAAGCACGAGGGAAAAATAGAAGAATTTCAGCGAATACCAAGTAGAGGCAAGGAAAAACATACTATTTGTTGGTTTAAACAGTGGTATGAACAACAAAAGGAAGTTGATCGAGTGACATAGAGTGTCGGAGAAACTCAAATGTTCAAGTTCACAAAGTTGCACAGTGCCCGAAATAAAAAAGAAGCTGTCAGATATCAAAGTCGCCGTGAAAAGGCAAGTCGTAGCCCACTGTCTAAGTGTCATATGAAAGCTTATTAGGGTACAGAGAAAAAAAAATAGGCATACAGTGGGAAAAAAACTCGAAATATCAACTTTAATTTCGAAATTTTCACTTTAATCACGTACTTTATTTTGTCATTAAAGTAGAACATCATAAACTTCATCTTAAAATCGTTTAATTTACTAGTTAATCAAATCCCATCGTAACTAAAGTAGCATGTTAAATGCTTTGTTTTGTATTTGATCTTCTATGTGATATATATCGTATCATCTTCATGATGATAGGAGTTAAAGCATGTAATTAAACATGGGAACACAGTGGCACAGTGATTGTTCCTGCCTCACGCAAGATGCTTGCTTTGCCGTGCACGACCTTCGATGAAATAATTTATTGCAGCAGTACTGTCTCTTTCAAATGTACTAACCTCCAATTCCTGTCCTTCCTTTTCTTTCTCCAAATACCCAATCGCCACACAATCAGCTCTGTAATACACGTTAAGCCATCTGTAAGCTTAGAACACAGATTCTTCAAATCTTTTAAGGAACATTGAAATGTCTTCAAAGTACATGTTTAGAAGAATACAGCGTGAGGCAGCTGTGGCACCGTGTCCTTACATGTTTGATTATTAACAATATAGATTATTTAAATGAAGTTAAAGTTTTATCTGTATAATATAATAAACATTTTGCTGCATTTCATCTTAAAAATGATATCGTCATCATATGTAAAAATGCACTTTATAAAGTGGCTCAGGTTGTGCAATATTATAACTGTATCTCAAGTTTACAGTGAGGTGATTGTACTAATAAGTACAAACAGTTCTACAAGAAGCAATTGATGGACTGATTGAGTGCGTTTATAATTCTTGGGATGAAACTGTTTCTGAACCGCGAGGAAAGGCTCTGAAGCGTTTGCCGTATGAGAGCAGCTCAACAGACAGCATGGCTGAGGCAGCGTGTGCTTGATGCTGTATACCGATAATTCTCTTTCCAATCAGCTGCTGAGCTGTGATTCCCCACTCAGATACAGTAATATAAATACTCCGAGTGGTGCAGTGAGAGTAATATGGAAAAAGATGATCCGCTGTGGCAGCCCCTAACGGGAACAGCTAAAAGAAGAAAAAGAAGGTGCAGTGAGAGTAACAACGCTAAAGCAGCTATGGTATTTAGAATAGTTTGACCATTCTGTGGACCATTATATTGCTACAGGTTAATTACAATCAGATGTCTTAAACTAATAAACAATATGCAGTAAGTTTAAGTGTATATGATAAAGCCGTGTCAGGGATGTGGATCTAAAAAAGAAAGGGTAGCCACACAGGAACAGTAGCACTGCTTTGACGCTGGGTGCCGCCAGTTTGCAAAACCAAGCGGAGAACTTGTGTATGCCAGGGTTGGAGCTACCGTGAAAATGTGTGTGGTATGGAGACTGGCTCGGACACAGACAGGCGGACACCGACCAACACACGTTTATTATACTTTTTATATACAAAGTGTCACACACAACCCAGTACCCCTGCACCAATCACGCTTCAGTCCTGGCCTCTCAAAATGCCTTTTCCTTTCCTGACTGCCTCCACTCCTCTCCTCTCCTTCGAGCTCCGTCCTCTTCCACCTGACTGCAGCCATTGAATGGAGGGAGGCGGCCCCTTTTATCCTCATCCGGACATGCTCCAGGTGCCTCCTAATGAGCTTCTGCCAGCACTCCCTGGTAGCAGAAGTGGCGGCCTTGCACCTGCAAGCACTCCGGATGTCCCTGGTCTTCGTCCCCCCAGCACTTCCTGGTGTGGCAGAAGTGCTGAGGATCCGGGCTCTTCAGTCTTCTGGATGCCCTCTGGCAGAGACCACAGGCCCCTATAGGGTTCAGCTTCCATGCTCCTTTCCTGTGGTCCCCATAGCCATCAGGGCAGTTGCCACCTCGTGGTCTGGAGGAGGCGTAATCCCTCCTTTGGTCCTTCCAGGCATCCCAGCTGGGTACCACCCCCAGCCACTCGCCACAGTAGCTTTACGGCAAGTTTAGGTTTTATACATCACAATTTGAGCGTGGAAACATTCGTATGCAACATTTTTGTGCATACGCACCATTTATACATAAGGCCCCAGGTGTTTAAATGGTGCATCATGGAGACATCTCTAAATGTGTTTGCCTGTGATTGATCAGTGTTATTAGACAAGACCCAGAAACTGCATTCCAAAGAGAGGTGCTGTGAGGAGAACTGTTAGTTACTGGTCAGAAAAGAGGTTTTGACAGCTTCCTTTTAAGAAAAGATTTGTGTGTCAAAGCAAAACGAAGTAGGCAATGGCAGTCTATCCTATTGTTGTAAAACTTACAACTTCTACATAAGTGCATATATTAAGTTAAACAAACATGATATTCTCAGAACTGCTTGGAACCCACACCAGACAAAGCATGAGTCCATTACAAGGTATGCGCCCACTCACATTTAGACCAGCTTGGAATGACTAACTCAGCATATCAGCATATCATTTGGGATGTGGCAGGTAAACCTACACAGACATATAAAGAGAATGTGCAAACTACACAAAGACACAGAGTGTGATTTGAACCCAGGACACTGGATCTGTGAGATACCAGTGTTTACTCCTGGCTCATGAAACACACAGTAAAATACAAGTCAAATGAACACAAGAAAGCAGATGAATACGCCACCCAAAAATGATACCTTTATACATTACTTACCCCATGTAGTTTGTAGTGATGGCTGAGAAAAAAATTGAATCTTCTTGTTTTTGGAGAACATTTAAAAGCATGACCCCAAGTGAAGAGGCTTCCTGTTTCTGGACAATATTCATTTTCTAAAGTTATTTATTTAACAGTATTTTGTCAAAAAGTGCATGTATTTTACACATTGTGAGCATTTGACTAGATGACTTGATGTGTGGATTATGCAACATGAGTGACACAAGATTTTTTTCCATGGATGCTTTTGATATGGCTTGTTGTTGTCCAACATTGATCACTATTGGCTCTTGTTCCAGCAGAAACTTTATTAACTCCGTTCTCCATATAAACATGGGATGAATTTTTTTTCTTGGCCATGACTACAAACTACATGGGGTAAGTAACATATAAAAAAAGAAAGATTATTTTGGGTGGAGTATTTCTTAATAAAGTTCTTTTAACATAATATTTGAGTTAGAGCCAGTTGACAGCTGAGAATTTTACAGCATTCTAGTTTTTGCCGTAGGCCCATCCAGCTTTGAAATCATGGCAGCACTGGGCCAAAGGCATAAAATGAGGATCTATACTGACACACAAATATCCCTACTGACTGAATTTAGAGTTAAATAAACAACAAGTATTTTTGGCAGAGAAAGCTCATATGTACACTGGGCAAACTCCACAGTGCCAGGTCTAGTAACAGACCTGAATCCCCAAGGATTGTGAGATGTGAGCCAACAACTGTGCTAATGCACTTCCACCACAAATAATTAATTTCCTGAGTATGGTAGAGTATCATTAACAACATCCACAATTACAGAGCACATGTGATTTCAGTATGTTATCAGATGAACAGAATATAAGTCAGCATTTTAAATGAATGAAGTGGTTTCAGGTGATGGGAATATAACAGAGTAAAATTACTATAGTTAGTGCAAGGAAAACCATATTGACCAACACAAGGAGGAGCTTGGAAAGGCCCAATATGAAGGACAGCGCAGTTGGGTTTAACCAGGACTTTGTGTAACTAGTGACAGCACAGTAATACATGGTAGTTTCAGTTTCAGAGAATTAACAAAGGGCCAACTGTAAAACTGCAGTTAGAAACAAAAAGACCTGGAGAAAGAAGAACAAATCTTTACCTCAGTCTTAAGTGTCGACAACGTCTGCCTTTAAACTTTTCCTTTCCAGTTACATACATAAAACTAAATCCTTCATTTTCACAACTGCCGTATTCAGACTCTCCAGTTGCCGCTTGATGTTTACAACTCTTTAAGGCACCATCACCACCCCCCCCAACTTAATCCCACCATCTTGAAGAATGATCTTGTGTTGCGCTTTATTATGGTATTGCTTAGATTTGTAGTTTTCAATAATTTGTAATACAGCATATTGATTCATTGACCAAGCACTGACCTTGGAGAAATTTTCCGTTTAGATTTTACAATTTCCCAGAGACGTATTTGTGCCCCAAAGAAAAAAAAATCTTCCCATAAATAGTACTTTTCAAGCATGCACTTATACAATAAGAGTGTTGTTCATGGTCTGTACATGACAAGCCTTTGTGCAGAACAGAAACAAGCAGAGTGTGTGAAAGCCAAAAGTTTGGAAAATAGAAAACAAATGTGAGAGCCTGAAGCATCCAATTACACATTGTGCCTTAGTGGCTTTGTTAATTGAGGGGAAAAAAAAGTGTTGAAGAATTTGTGCATCAGTCACGGATCTGTTACAAGGAGATGCCAATGAGAAGGAGCCATGCTGAATTTTATAGTGACCAGATGACCCTAAGCAGTTGCCTTTTGTTTCTCTTTACAGGCTGCAGTGTATTTCTGTCTCTTCCACAGACTCTGTACAATATTTACCAGTGAGTAACTTTTTAAGACAGAGCAAATCTTTTCAATTGAAAGGCATAAAGATGTGGTACAGATTGTCAGCACTCTTTTTAAATTATACCCACAATGGCACCCATTTTGGCAATTTTTAAACCTTTTATTGATCTTTTTTGTTTACCTACCCTATGTGTGTACAATATTTTAGATGTAGTTCACTGAAAACTGTAACTGGACAACTAGAGATATACTTTTACAATATCTAAGAAAAAGGAAAACACAGCATTCATTCATAATATCTGTGGTGCTTTTCTGCCTCATTACCATTTATAGATTCTGTGAGATTGCATGTCTTGATGTTTTTCACAGTCCACTAGTTGTATTACCTTACTATTCCTTGATGAAATGATTAGAATTTAAATTAAATCAAATATTGTCACACACAATACAATATGTAGTGAAATGCTTAACTGCTAAACTCTGAAACTGTTCATTAAGTAGAATTAACTGTTAGCCTAGTTTTACACACCCAGAATCGACACTCAAGTAAATGATTTGTCAGGCATGTGCAATAATTTAAATCAGGGCTGAGTTTAGTAATGTCACCAAAGACTTTTGTGTTTCATGTCCGTTTTTCTATTTGTTTCACTGCCTTTCCAGAGCAAAGAAACTTGGAACCCTCCAAAGAAATTCAATTTCCGAAGGCCTCCTTCCTCTTTTATCACCCACATTGTTGTTCCTATTATTAACAACATGGGCAAAAATATCACCAGAGGATATCCTTACTAAATACCCCAGGATTTTCTTGTGGATGGTGGGGGTTACCTTCTCAAACGTTACAGTAAGTGCCCTGCCAACTTTAGAAGTGTGCTACTGTATAGTTTTTCCCTAAACAAAGGGAGTTGTGCATTGTTCTGTATAACTTACAGTTGACATTGTTTCAGCACAGTAACAGTGTTCACTATTTATATTTACTGAAAGCACATGAAAGTTTAGACAAGTTCAGGCCATTACTGCTTGGTAAGCTTACTCTGCTTATCTGTTTTTCTTTGAAGAAATACTGTCTAACGTAAGTCTGAAATTTAACTTTAATCAACTTTTCCATCTGTGTTTTGCTGCAGAAGAATACCTTTCCCGAAAATGATATAATCTTTTTATCTGTTACATGGCTGGTGTTTTATTTAGGAATGGCTGAGGAAAAAATGTTTTTATGGGGAATGGAGATGAAATTCCTGACACAATAGCACTGAACAAACTACAGTATATAAACATATCCATAAAAAGACTCTTTCCGTAAGTCATATAATCCATGTCAGACATCCAGTTGTATGCTCACAGCATCTCAAACACACACAGTTTTAAAATACGGTTAAATAAACCAATCCTGGAAAATCCCCTTGTGAACTGCTGGGAAGTGTGTTCAAACAGGATTGAGTGTTTGAACTGAGGACCTGCCACTCTCCTCATTCACTGGGCGTTAAGCCATAATGCCATGTTTCTGGGTTTTTTAGCGGCACATTTTGAAACTAGACTGTTGCATTGACCTTCTCCTTGTTGAAGTACTTCAAATGTGACATTTTCTACCTGATAATACTTACACTTTCTTTTTTTTTCCCCTAATTGTTCCCCTGCATTAGGTTGCACTCTGATTTGTTTATATGGTGTGAGGAGTTGTGGTAGCGAATGAATGAGCAGGACCCTGAACAATGAATGAAGGGGTAGGCAGGTCTTCCATTCAAAAGATTTTTCTTCTTTTAAAATGCTCCCCAGCCGTTCACAAAAGGTTTTTCTGAAAGTGGTTAATTTAGTGTTTAGTGTTTGGGATGTTGTAAGCATATGACTGGTTATCTGACAGGTGGATTATATGACATGAGTAAAGTACGATTATCTTTTTTAATAGATGTTTTAGTATTCTGTGCTGTTTGTTCAGTGTTAGGCCTCATAGAAGTAAGTCTCTTATGACAGGACATTTGTTGATTAAAAATAATAAATAAAAGGAAAAAGAAAAGACAACACACAAATGAGCAATATTACAAAAAATAAAAAGGGAGAAAAAGTAGTCCCCAGTGCTTATACCCCACAATCCTGAATGCTGCTACAGAATGTTGTCACGGGCATTTGGAAATTGCTTCTAACAACAAAACCCTTTGCTATAATTTTTATGTCAATTTTTCAACCTTTTACATGCTGAACAATAATTTCCACATCTTTGTTAGTTTCCCCACTATGGTTTTCTTAAATACCTTTTTGAAAACAAGGTTACATAATATTGTGTGAACCACTATGATTAATGTTTTTGCTGCTTCTTCACTATTACATTAACAATACGCCATGTCCCCCATGTAAACCCAGGTTGACTGTTACACCCATACTTGATATTTGTTGCTCTGTCTTGTCTTTAATATTTGCTATTTTTAATTTAAATACAAATTAGGCAAGCTTCTTCATTTTCCAAGAACTGTCCTAATCCCCGGGTTTTGCTTGATGGGATGACACATGCAAGTTTCCAGTGTTTTGCTGCTTCTTTAGTATAACATTGATTTCCATTACATACAGTTCTTTTTAAGTGTTTTATATACATACAGTGCATCCGGAAAGTATTCACAGCGCATCACTTTTTCCACATTTTGTTATGTTACAGCCTTATTCCAAAATGGATTAAATTCATTTTTTTCCTCAGAATTCTACACACAACACCCCATAATGACAATGTGAAAAAAGTTTACTTGAGATTTTTGCAAATTTATTAAAAATAAAAAAACTGAGAAAGCACATGTACATAAGTATTCACAGCCTTTGCCATGAAGCTCCAAATTGAGCTCAGGTGCATCCTGTTTCCCCCGATCATCCTTGAGATGTTTCTGCAGCTTAATTGGAGTCCACCTGTGGTAAATTCAGTTGACTGGACATGATTTGGAAAGGCACACACCTGTCTATAGAAGGTCCCACAGTTGACAGTTCATGTCAGAGCACAAACCAAGCATGAAGTCAAAGGAATTGTCTGTAGACCTCTGAGACAGGATTGTCTCGAGGCACAAATCTGGGGAAGGTTACAGAAAAATTTCTGCTGCTTTGAAGGTCCCAATGGGCACAGTGGCCTCCATCATCCGTAAGTGGAAGAAGTTCGAAACCACCAGGACTCTTCCTAGAGCTGGCCGGCCATCTAAACTGAGCGATCGGGGGAGAAGGGCCTTAATCAGGGAGGTGACCAAGAACCCGATGGTCACTCTGTCAGAGCTCCAGAGGTCCTCTGTGGAGAGAGGAGAACCTTCCAGAAGGACAACCATCTCTGCAGCAATCCACCAATCAGGCCTGTATGGTAGAGTGGCCAGACAGAAGCCACTCCTTAGTAAAAGGCACCTGGAGTTTGACGAAAGGCACCTGAAGGACTCTCAGACCATGAGAAACAAAATTCTCTGGTCTGATGAGAAAAAGATTGAACTCTTTGGTGTGAATGCTAGGCGTCACGTTTGGAGGAAACCAGGCACCGCTCATCACCAGGCTAATATCATCCCTACAGTGAAGCATGGTGGTGGCAGCTTCATGCTTTTTAGCGGCAGGAACTGTGAGACTAGTCAGGATAAAGGGAAAGATGACTGAAGCAATGTACAGAGACATCCTGGATGAAAACCTGCTCCAGAGCGCTCTTCACCTCAGACTGGGGCGACGGTTCATCTTTCAGCAGGACAATGACCCTAAGCACACAGCCAAGATATCAAAGGAGTGGCTTCAGGACAACTCTGTGAATGTCCTTGAGTGGCCCAGCCAGAGCCCAGACTTGAATCTGATTGAACATCTCTGGAGAGATCTTAAAATGGCTGTGCACCAACACTTCCCATCCAACCTGATGGAGCTTGAGAGGTGCTGCAAAGAGGAATGGGCAAAACTGGCCAAGGATAGATGTGCCAAGCTTGTGGCATCATATTCAAAAAGACTTGAGGCTGTAATTGCTGCCAAAGGTGCATCGACAAAGTATTGAGCAAAGGCTGTGAATACTTATGTACGTGTGATTTCTCAGTTTTTTTATTTTTAATAAATTTGCAATAACCTCAAGTAAACTTTTTTCATGTTGTCATTATGGGGTGTTGTGTGTAGAATTCTGAGGAAAAAAATGAATTTAATCCATTTTGGAATAAGGCTGTAACATAACAAAATGTGGAAAAAGTGTTGCACTGTGAATACTTTCCGGATGCACTGTATACACATATAACTGGTAGCGAGCACTCATGAGTAAACATTATCTGGCCTGGCAATTTATTTGATTTCAGCTTTTTTTAAATTCTATTATCGCTGCTTTTCCAAAATCTCCAAATTACCTCGTTTGAATACTACTTGATGTAACTAGCCGGAGGTATCTTAAGTTTTCATTGGTGAAGACTTTAGAAAAATATGAATTGAAAGCCTCATATAATCAGAGATAAATAAGACAAGAAGTCCATTTCTGTTAGTCTAACAAAGTGGATGGAAGCTGTAGCCTAACCTGGCAGCAACAGGATCAAGACAGCTGTTAGCCCTGAGGACAGCAGTCTGTTACAAAACATATGCCCACATTCACTCACGTCAGGAATGTTAAACATCAACAATAAACTCGCAGTGTGTCTATGGACTACACTAGGTAAACAGGAGGCCCTACTGTAAGCTCACAAGAACATCTGAAAAGTTAACTTTTTGTCTGTTCAGCCATTATTCCTCCATTCCAAGTAATCCATTCTTCCAACTGTTTTCTTTAATTTGCATTAGAAGGTCTAGTGCATCATAGGGTTCAGTCACCCTCACTAGTACCAGGTACCTGGCTAGCCAAGAAATCAAACATGTTTATCTTTTGGGTGTATTAAGAAAATGAGGTACTTGGAGAAACTCTGCACAGAGAAGAGACTGAGATAAGAACTGAACCTGGCACCCTGGAGCCATACTAACCATCTTTCAAAAATAGTTGAATGAAATATCCAAAAATAGCTGAGTTTTTCACCTTACCTTAAATTTTTTGAGCATATTCTGTAATCTGTTTTGAGTAATTACTGCCGATTTTGGTCAATTAAAAACAGGAGGTGGTCTCTTTGCTTTTCAAGTCCAGAATTCAGAGCAGGATTGAAGGTTTGAAAATGGCCGGAGGCTACACATGGGTGTGTGTAATGTGTATAGCACAGTAAATTGACACACTGTCCCCCACAAATGGCCCAGTCGCTTATCATATTACGGCTGTGGATTTACTCCTGGTTTCTGGTTTTGTCCCACTTACTAAACGCATGTTCAGTTCAACTGCTGTGGATGAATGTGCTCCAGAATGTACTGATGCCTGAAACCAAGTGGTGCTTACCCTGCTTTCTGCCTTGCAACTTTACCTCTGGAGAAAAATTGGGTTAAAAAATGAATGAAACGGTACATTAGTAATTCAGTCAGTGGTTAAAAAGAGAAAAAAAGCTCAAGCATGTTAAAATCTGTTGTATATTTCAGTGGTTGCTAACAGAATAGTATTGATGTAATATGAGGTCATTTTTAAAATTTAACAAGGCTCCAAATGCAGGCTTCTGTACCTTCTGCAATTATGTAACAGTTTTATTTGGCATTGATTTACAGTGATCCAGCAGACATGTAATAAATGTTTGCATAGACCTCTTTGCATTATTTGCAGTCAGAAACTGCAATTCCCTGGTGACAAAAAAATGGCATGACCTCCAGCAAAAAAGAAAACCTGCAGGGGCTAAAGAAACCATCAATGCTGTCAAGTGGCTGTGCTGATTTCAGTGCTCATCCCACAATGCTGTCTGCTTCCATTCGCTTCTCCTAATTAATATTCTGCTTGTATGGCTTTGCCTATAAAGTTCATTTTTCTGTTTAGGTTTTTTTCCCCATCATCTCAGTCATTAGACAAAAAGCAAATAAAGGGTATGCTCAGCATGTTTATGTACGATTAAGACTGGAGATGAAATGAAGCCTGGTAAACAGAAGGCTACGCTAGGACCAGTTAAACATTCTGCTGATTCCTGAACTGAAGGAACGATAATGAAGTAAACGCCTTGGTTACAACATAAATGTAATTTTTGTCGTTTTGTTTTACATGTTGTTTGCTCCAGTGCAGGCTGATTGTTTGCCAAATGACCAAAACAAGGTCAGAAGTCATTCATTGGCTGCTCATTCCATTAGCTGGGACTGTTGGTGCCGTTTACATGGGGCTTGAGGTGCACTCGGAGTTTGCCTTATTAACTGGGTACACACTTCTGGTGACAGTAGCCCATGTCCATTACGGAATCTGTGTGGTAAGTAGCCAAATCTGTCTAATGTTGTAACGGCACACGCATACCTGTAAAGAGTCCACTCTGTCTTGTCTGTCTTTACACCATATATTCAATTGATTTCATTCTTTCATTTTTGAAACCTGCATACATTATTCCAATTAAGGTTTTCAGGAAGTTGGGGCATCCAGCCAGGAACCATCAATAGATGGGGTGCCAGTGCACCATTGGGCACACACTCATTGTTTCACTCACACCTTTCAAACATGATATTAGGATACAGCAGAAAAATAAACTATCCAGTGAAACCTCCGTGAAAACATTAGGAACATACAAACTACAGGCAGCCGGCAGCTGTACTAGTATTACAACCCTTGACTCTGGAACTGTTTATGAAGCAGCGTTAATCACTGTGCTGACCCCAAAACACAACAGCTCCATTTATAGGCTAATTGTCTCATAATCAATGTATGCATTAATAAAACGCAACACAGCATAATCAGGCAGGCAAAGCACAATGATGATGCTACAATGATGCAACATATTTTATATATAAATGTCTACGTGTGGAAGTGTGTGTGTCTGTCTGTCCGGCCTGGAATTGAGAGGTAGAGTCGGAGGTAAGGGCTCTGCCTCCGAGGAAACAGAAAACTCGCTTAGCCGTTAATAACACAAGCGAGGCCAGCACATCAGCAAAACGAAACCTCAGAAGAAAGACAGTCGCTTAGCCGCTAACGACAGCAAAACGATATCCCTTTTACCTTTTCTCTCGCCGCTAATACACAAGTGAGGTGAGCACGTCGGCAAAATGAATCCTCCTAGGAGAGAGATGCCCAGAGTAGTTCCTTTCAATTACCTGACATCTCTGGGATCCTGGGTTTTTTACAGCATGGGCTTACACAGCTAGTCTGTATCCATCTATATACTGTGTATATATATATAATCTATATCTTATATATACTGTACATGCTGTATCTATGTTATAGGTGAAATAAAACTCCAGCTCTTTTGCCGTTTACCTTTTTATTATGCAATGAGCCAGGATAGCTGGTAAGAAAAGTAATATTTTTAAAATAGCCAGGATTTTTTGATGCATTGTAACGAGTCCGTCTAACTAGACTTGGTGATTTTTTTATTAATTGCATTCTTCCAGCTGTTAAAATAGTCTGTGGCACAACAAATATTGTTTATCAAATCCTTCCTGCTAAACTCGGTCCATACATGACTGCATTGACAGCCACTTTTAATGAAATTCTAACGTGTGTCTTACAGAATTCATTTCTTACCTGGATTTCTTGTATTTCTAAATGACACATTTTGACTTGGAGTTAGCTCAATTTGGTAAAAGGTTCAATCAGAAACAGTTTCAGTCACAGACGTGTGTTTACCTCTCTGATGTCCTCCTTATAGTCTCTCGCTGGATGTAAAGCAAGTTAAACCAACGTGGCAACATGTAAAAGCTCTTCAGCACAAACCCGTCTTCACCTGAGCCTGTTTAGTGCAAACTGTCTGCTGCTTACAGAAGAGAACAATAGCGTAATAGTAATGAACCCGGCAGAGACCACAAGCAGCCGTGTGGACTGGCTTTTTACAGCACAGCTCTGTCAGGTTTGGTGTGCAGAAACTGGAAAATGAAGAAATGTCTGCCTGATTAAGAGAGTTTTTACAATGAAACTCTGCAGCCACTTCTGCTAACATAACATGACATTTTCAGACACGCTTGATCCAATTCAGAGGCACAAGAGGCAGGAGCCCCGGCCTGTTACAGCAGAGCTGACCAGGTGTACAATGTACAAAATAGCAGATTAATGGTCAGATAACACTTCAGGGCTTTTGTAGATTGATGTATCTTGTAGTGTCTGCCTTCTCTACTCCATGTTAAGTGCAGGTTAACTTCACACAGTGAAGAAGTCAGCCGTATCCCATCTATCTGAAAATTGCAACGTCACAAAATTTACTGAAACATTTTTAAGTGCAAACTGGGCTGAACAAAACCATTTCAGAATGCGCTGAGCTGAACATTCTCCATGTTGTATAATAGAAGAGGCGTTGGGAAGGCAAGCAAAGGGCGCCTACCCTGTGGTCTGTGCGTGGGTCCCAATGCCCCAGTGCTCTGATGGGGACATTGTGCTAAAAAATGGTGCCAAGAGATGTAAAACTGAGGTCCGGACTCTCTGTGGTAATAAAGATCCCAAAGGGAGTAGGGCATTTCCTGATGTTGTTGCTACGTCGTCTACCATGGACTGGTTATTCTGACCCCCTAATCATTCCTTGTCCTTTATTGGCAAACTGTCTGCCTCTCAACACTTCACCACCTACAAGTTAACGTGTGATGAGCATACTGGCATAGCAGTGGCTTCATAACATCATCCAGGCCGATGCTACAGTACCTACAACCACCACTCTGTGTAAAGCACTTTGAGTAGGTTATTAAATGCTATATAAATGTAATTAATTTTTATTATAACCCTTAAATGTTCATTTAACAAAGCAGTAGTGTTTCTATTGGGGTAGCATGGGGCTTTGAACCATGTGGAGTTTTCACATTCTCTCTCCATGTGAGACGAGTTTTCCTTCCACAGCCTTAAATGCAATCCATCGTGTTAGCCACATATGCGAGTGGCCCGTTTCCTTTTGGGACGCTTTTATCTTGTCAGTAGTTACAAACATCAGCCACATGATCAATTGCTTTTCACTACTGCATGCAATTGTTATGTCCGTTTAAAGTGCATTGCATTTCAATTCATGTCCATAGATCGCATGTCATAACTAAAGGCAAAATAAACTTCATGCTGTAGTGAAAAGCAATTGTTTAGTTGATATGTTTGTAATTAAGTCAAGTGCCAAAATTAAATAGCTCACTTGCATATGTATTGCATCCATTAGAGTACATTTAAACTTCCATATTAAAGCTACGCAGGTTAAGTTGACTGGCAGCTCTAAACTGGCCTGCAATGGCCTTGTACCCTGTGCCACCAGGATGCATTTCCAGCCCCCTGAACTGGATTAAGCTGTATGACAATGTTACATTAAATGTATTTTTTGGTATGAGAATATCTAAAGCTGCTTAGAAAGTAAAAGCATTTGACATTCATTTTCTAGCCAAGAGCTCAATTTAAAGAGAGTTGTGCAAAAGCTCTCCTGTCGACAATGGCTTCTGGCAGAATAACACTCAGTCATTGTCTTAATTGTAAATCTAATAAGTAAGGCAATACATTTTAGTGGCATACTCTGCATGGGGCCATTTTGTAGTAGGGCTATAGATGGCTTTTTGAGCTCGGATTGTTAAACGTTAGTGCTGGATACTCTCTTAAAAAGTATATACTGCTGAAGGAACGGCAACCTTTCAAATAAAAGAAGAAAAAAAAAAAAAACACACTATAGCCGGATTGGATTGCTGCTTTTGGCAGCCTGGGAATTGCCCAGAAGTAGCTGGAAATTGTTGCTGAAGGAAAGGAAGTCTGATGTTCTGTAGGCAGCCTCTTACCACCATCTGGGAGATTCATCAGGACAAAGTGGTACAAAAAAGTGATGGTGGGGAAAACAAGTCAGTTAATTGTTTGAGCTTTGAAACTCGTCCACGTAATTCAGGAAACGACGCATCTGTCTCTCTTCTGTAAAGCGGAGCGACTTTAACTATGTACAGTGTAACTGTGAGATAAGCTTTGCATTATTTAAAAATGGAATATTGGCATATCTATCCATTTCCCAAACCTTTTTTCCCATTATAGGATTATGAAAGGCGGCACGGTGCCGCAGTGGTAGTGCTGCTGCCTCGCATTTAGGAGACCCGGGTCCTCCCTGCGTGGAGTTTGCATGTTCTCCCCGTGTCTGCGTGGGTTTCCTCCCACAGTCCAAAGACATGCAGGTCAGGTGGATTGGCGATTCTAAATTGGCCCTAGTGTGTGTGTCCTGCGTTGCTGGCGTCCTGCCTGGGATTGTTTCCTGCCTTGTGCCCAGTGTTGGCTGGGATTGGCTCCGGCAGACCCCCATGACCCTGTGTTCGGATTCAGCGGGTTGGACGATGGATGGACTTAGTAGCTGAATTTTCAAATTAGTATTTGCCACATAAAAAAGTGAGGAGGAAATACAATATGTACTTAAAGAGCATTACAGTTCAACACAAATTTTATTTGTGAAACAGGAAGAGACTCATCAGGTCTCAACTTATATAAACGCTCTCGTTGGCATAAATGGTATACTTAGATGTGAATGTGACATTGTGCATTGAGTGGTTGTTGCATTCTCTGAATACACTGGCATTGAATCGTGGCTTACTGTTTAAAGAGGATTATTTTGATTGCATTTAAATGTTTCATTGGATTGGGTCAGCCAGTTTATTAAAGGGACTTAATTAAAGTTTATAGGGTGAACTGAGCCAATGCCCCATCTCATATTGGTAGTTATAAATGGAGTCAAGCAGCAGCACTTCATCTACTGTAGCCAGATTTCTGAGCAGCATATCTCAGTACTTAGCAGAGATCCTGTTTTCGGTACATTTTATCCAAACGATCGTCCTCAGGCCAGTGACACTGATGACGATGAGGAGTACTGGGATTTTCTCTTTGGCTGTTCATACCTTCTGCATATCAGGAGTCAGACGATATATGAAGATAACTTAATTATTTATTTGATTGTGATAGCCACTTGCAGTTAATCCCAGGTAGACACCTTCAGCCGCTTCAGTGTGTTCTGGCGGTGAAGACTTTCTTCTAGTAAGCAAACATCCCACAAAGCCTGCTTAGTGTTTTTCTTTGTCTTTTATTGAGATACAGATTAACAAAAAAGAGAAAATAAATAATGAGGCAACAGTGTAAATATATTTAATGACCTGAATAAACACAGAAATCATAAAAAATCCTTAGCACAGAGTTGAATTCAATGAAATTTCACTGCAGGATTAATTTAGTTTGACCTTTTGTGGACGAAATATCGGGGATTCAGTGTTTTTGAGGACCAAATTGCCTTCCTTGTCTAAAAAACATGAAATACTTTTATTAGAATAAAGGCTAGCAACTTTTTTTGTCAATAAAACTCCTCATCCTCATCAAAGGCGCCAAGTAAACCTGAAACCCTCCACACGTGTAATTGTGTGCGCCAGTAACAGCGCAGCGGCATCACAGCCAGCAACGTCAGACTGCAGGAGTCCAGCTGATGACCGACAGTTAGAAGTGACCTTCTGCTCGTAGCGCCTGGAATGCAGCAGTTGACCCGCCACTTGCAGGGCGATCGGTTAGGCAGGTTCTTTGTTTTCATGCCATCCCACATTAAAACGGTAGCTGCATTCTTTATATATATAAAAAAAAAAAAAAACTAAATACAGTAAATCAGTTGTTTGACTGCGATGTTGCTGTTCATCTGTCTCACATCCTCCTGCAGATGTTAAGAAATGTAAATATACCGTGAAATCCTAAATTTAAAAAATACTAAAATCTACCTAACGTAGTGCTGTGCTGCACACACCACATACACCAGTCAGGGCTGAGGGCTCTGCTTCGGTCACTTTATTTGTTCTCTTAAATTCGACACATACTTGTGAATGTTCGATCAATGCTACAAGTTTGACTTTGTCACCGATGCCAGCTTTTGTGTTTTGGTGTAGATAGATAGATACTTTATTAATCCCAAGGGGAAATTCACATAATCCAGCAGCAGTATACTGATACAAAAAACAATATTAAACTAAAGAGTAATAAAAATGCATGTTAAAACAGACAATAACTTTGAGTAATGTTAGCATTTACTCCCCCGGGTGGAATTGAAGAGTCGCATAGTGTGGGGGAGGAACGATCTCCTCAGTTTTGTCAGTGGAGCAGGACAGTGACAAAAGTCTGTCACTGAAGCTACTCCTCTGCCTGGAGATGACACTGTTCAGTGGATGCAGTGGATTCTTCATGATTGACAGGAGTTTGCTTAATGCCCGTCGCTCTGCCACAGATGTTAAACTGTCTAACTTTACTCCTACAATAGAGCCTGCCTTCTTAACAAGTTTGTCCAGGCGTGAGGCGTCTTTCATCTTTATTCTGCCTCCCCAGCAAACCACTGCGTAGAAGAGGGCGCTCGCCACAACCGTCTGGTAGAACATCTGCAGCATCTTATTGCAGATGTTAAGGGACGCCAATCTTCTAAGAAAGTACAGTTGGCTCTGACCTTTCTTACACAGAGCAACAGTATTGGCAGACCAGTCCAATTTGTCATCCAGCTGCACTCCTAGATATTTATAGGTCTGCACCCTCTGCACACAGTCACCTCTGATGATCACAGGGTCCATGAAGGGCCTGGGCCTCCTAAAATCCACCACCAGCTCCTTGGTCTTGCTGGTGTTCAGGTGTAAGTGGTTTGAGTCGCACCAATTAAGAAAGTCCTTGATTAGCTTCCTGTACTCCTCCTCCTGCCCACTCCTGATGCAGCCCACGATTTGCACGTGGCAGGACTCCGAGTCGTACTGGAAGTCTGATGTATGGCGGCTGAACAGGACCGGAGAAAGTCCAGTCCCCTGCGGCGCTCCTGTGTTGCTGACCACAATGTCAGACCTGCAGTTCCCAAGACGCACATACTGAGGTCTGTCTGTAAGATAGTCCATGATCCATGCCACCAGGTGTGAATCTGCACCCATCTCAGCCAGCTTGTCTCTAAGGAGCAGAGGTTGGATTGTGTTGAAGGCGCTAGAGAAGTCTATACATGTATACATACCTAAATGACGCTAACGCAGATAGATTCACAAAGTAAAAAGCAGACGTGAACACCAACTGCAGTAACACAGGAGTCATGCACTTCATTTATTTGAAATGTCATAACAAGCACATCCAGACAGAGAACACCAAACCCCATGAATAGATTCATCTTGACTTTTCTTGGTTTTACTGTAAACACCATATGACATTGGCATGAGTGACAGGTAAATGTTTGGAAAGACTTGATGTGTTGCCTCTTGGCAGGCCAGCAGGCGCTGTAATATTTTCGGGGTCTCCTCCGTCAGCTGCCATATCGCTCTGTGACTGCACTGTTCATCAGCAAGCTCGAGATGACTAGCGTTCAACCAGTTCCATTTTTGTGCTGGAGTTGATGACAACAAGTAACAAAGCTTGGCTAGCGTCACTTGGATTTCTGCGAGTCACACAGATGTGGCATCGCTTGTACAGAATCAGCGCACCAATTTCATGTTCACTGTGACTTTTTTTAAAGACAGACCTCCTTTTCAGTAAATGGCAGCTTAACGCAATGTAAGTCACATTCTCATATAGTAACATTAACAAAAATGGCACGTCTTCCATGACTAAGTGACAATAGTATGGCCACCGACAAAACACATTGAATAGAAAAAGGTCCATTCATGTAGCTTTCATGGTGTGTGGCTGCCATGTTGTTCTATGCCCTGCCGATTAAATCAGACCCAGAATCCGCTGGTGGAAGGTCCAGTTTCCCTGTACCTTTTAACAGAACAAATGATTTGCCTTTTTAAGACGCTGTACCAGGTGGTGCATGCAAAACAAGTCCTCAAGTCACGGAGTACACCTTGGGGTACATGAGGATTCAGGACACTCCCGTCCCAGCACGGTCTCACCAACAACCTCCAGTGTATGGACTGAAGGGTTTCTGGGCATTGCTTACACCATTTTTGAATTGAGGACTCATGACAGATTAATGTGTCACAGATCCCTTATGTGTCCGCTTGAAGGAGTCCATACAGCTCCACAATCAATAAATGCTCTTCCAAAAAATACAGCATGTCAGTCTTTCCAGCAAACACAAAGATAACAACGAAAACAAAACAAGTCGAGCTCTTACATCCCGGGCAGGACGCAGTTTACTCAGCACTCCTCATTTTCTGAAACCGCCTTTCCTGATGAGGGCTGCAGTGGCAGCAGGCCAAGCAGGTCAGCCCAGACTTCCCTGTCCCCAGCTTCATATTCCAGCTCTTCCTGGGGAATTCCCAGGCGTTCCCAATTCGGCCATGAGCCTTCCACCGTGTCCTTATTTCTACATTTTTATGTACAATTCTGCATATGTTGGGAACAAAAGGCAGTTGTGTGGCAGTAGAATTCTGTGCCACCTTAAAGTACGATGTTGAGCCACATAAATGCTGGGGGGCACCCAGTGGTGTGTTCTTCACTCCACTTACGGGGAAGCTCTCTAGTAACGAGAAAAACATTAGCGGTATTTTCAGACTTTTTGTTGCTCACCGCTAGACTACTTTCAGCAATGCTGGGAATGAAACCTTACTAACAAGAATTCAAGCAAAGGGTGGAAATTGACCATTCAAAATATTTTTTTTCTTCACTGATTTCTGCAAAAAATCAAAGAAATTCAGCCGAAAAAAATCATAAACGGGACACACATGTCCAAATTGGGATTATACTTCAGGGAATGGACCGTAATTGTGAATGATTCCAGGCAGCGCCGGCCTTGTTCAGACATTTGTTTTTAGGACTGCCCAGATTTAAAGCCCTTTTTGTTATCTTGTAGAGAGTGTAGGACCCCCAATCACGGCAGCTTTTCTCACAGCTTAGTGTTCAGTCAAGTCAGATGAGTTTAGACGATCTGCTGATGAGCTGCCATTTCCTACCCGAAGCCCGTCAGGTAAAGGATCCTAATGCACCTTACATTGGGAACACCTCCTTTATATTCTCTGAAACAAAAATAAATCTTTGTGTAGAACTGTGCAGAGCTTCCTTAGTATTTGACCAAAATAAATGAACATTATTCTAAAATAAGTCTGCTGGACTCCTGTGTTTGAATTTCTCCAAAGCCCCTGATTGACTCTCAGTTCTGGGTCAGGGTGGCTTTAGGGTTTACTGTGGTCTGCATTGCTTCATTTTTTTCCTGGGATATAGCAGATGACTATTTATTATTTCTAAAATGGTTGTTGTAACACTTCTTTTGAAACATTTATATAAGCATACAAGTAAATATAAAAAAGAAGCTTACTGTAGGAGGAGACATGCAGGCTTTTCTTGGATATCTAAGGAAATAATGGCACTGGTGAGGCATCACTATGACAGCCAAGCTGAGTTGTGCCCACTTCAGACCATCCATGATGGTGACTCCAAGTAGTCTAAAGCTGCTTACTCTCCCTAAGGCTGCACCAGCTTCCTAATTTTGCTGAATTTGTTGTCATCGCACCACACTGTGAACTATGAATACCGAGGGGGGCTCAGTGCTCTTTTCTGTAGGGTGACATTATTAAAGATCCGGTTAACAAATCCAAAATGCAGTCATATTGGGCAGCAAGTCAAGGAGCGAACTGATCAGCTCTGCGGCACTGCAGTCAGTAAATACTAATAGCACACAACAGATCTTTACAGGTGTAACTTTGGCCATTTTTAAAATATCAAAACCCACAGTCCATGTTGGCACAATATGTGCAAGTTTCATGAAGCTCAGTGGCACCTCCCGCCACTACCACACACTAACATGAGTACCTGAGGTGTCCTCCTCCTGGCCAGTCTGTCAGCACAACTGCGCCCCAGTCTGACATGGAATGGAGAGCTGCAGATGGTCTGCCAGCACACTGGTGCTTATTCTGCACAGGAAACATCTGTGCGTGGAGATTATCAGTTTGCTCCTTGGTGCCAACCTTGACTTGTTTTTTTTTTTTTTTTATACCAACCCTAAGGACAAGACAAGTTTGACAATTTATGGCTCCTGGGAGTGAAATGATCTTCACCGCAGACTCTTCGGTGTCTCCCTGTGGAATAAAACAAACTCTGTGTGGCACGTACCTTGACATAACAAATGGCGGTGCGTCCCAATGGCTGTACGCCACGAGGCTGCTGGTTTACTTTGGCACCGCGGTACTCCATTTATATCATATAGCGCCTTTAACCATAAAGGGTGGCATTCATACCACCATGAAAGGAAACGCCTTGGTGAAGGCCGCACTCCCACTGTTGTCTTTTTGGTGAACTGTGACTGCTCTTTAGTTAGTTTTTCTTTTTCATTTTCTTTCTGTAATTATAATGCATTTCATTATACATCTGTCTGTGTTACTTTTTTCTCTTCCAGGGAAAGCAGCTGAGCACATATTTCAACATTTTCATATTTTCTTTGGAGAAACGACGTTTGGACTGAGCACAGTTGAATGTCTGGGACAGTATTTACAAATTAAATTGCGTCTAATGGTGAAACCCCTGAATGTCCAAAAGAGGATAAAAAATATTCTGGATTTTTTTTAAATTGTTTTAATCCTGGACGGCTTATTGTTTCTCAGGGTAAGCAATGACAGTTTATTATTATGAACAGTAATCACGTAAAGATGTGACATCAACAGAAACGTTTCACAGCAGAGGGTCGCCCGTGCTGAACGCCTGTCCGTCTGCCTGCTCACCCCCTCCTTGAAGAGCGGCCCCCTGCCAGGAATGCTGTGCCCGCACGTCCCTGGACACAAACTACAGGGCTGCTGTGTGCTGTGGGCTCAGGATTGTTGGAACACCAAGGTTCCCATGGATTTGCCTCAGTAATTGTCGGTCGGAGTCATTTTCTTTGTTTCCAGTTTTTTTTTTTAAAGGATTCCCTTGGGGATTCTTTTTTTTTTTTTCCCCCTCGCCGCTGTGGGATAGAAGCATGGAAAAAAAAATGGATACTTGGGAACAAATTAGGCATAAGCTCAGCAACAGGTCATTTAGTTGGAATTCTGGTGGCCCCCTCCTAACCCATTTCAGCTGAACTTTTCCTCAGGGTAGCCACTGGCATCTTCTGATGAAACTGGAGGTTCAGAAATGCCAAATTAAAATGGATTTGCATCTGGCATGAAGGGTAATGCCTGCAGTGGTTTGGTAGCCCGTCTACAGCCACTTCCATTCTTCTAAAAAACGCATTCAATGCTGCGACCCTAAACCAGAACAATTGGGCGTGAGGATGTCATGTTAGCGTTGTGGACACGAGGTGAGCTCGTGGCTTGTGGCTCACTGGATGGCTACAGGCTACAGCAATTCATGTGTTCCTGAAAAGCATTTTTAAAATAATTTGTAGACTTCAGTGTTTTAGCCACAAACCCAAAATGTTGTAAAAGACTGAGCGCTGCTGCCCCAGCTTACTAATGGCACACTTGAAAGTCGTCTATGGCCCCAACGGTTCACCACATTTTAGTTAAGTTGGACCAAAGCAAGGAATTGGTCTAAACTTAAAAAAAAAAAAAAAAGGATGAACACATAAAACTTGAACCTAAATCAGCGATGCCTGGCCAGGTCTTTTGTTTTTATTAAAATTGGACGTGATCTGTAAGTAAATGTCCATCATCTGGGCCTACTAAGTCAAATTCAAGGCACAGGGCCGAAGCCTGTCATGCCAGCACTGGGACCAAGCCAGTTCATCTGAGGGCCCACTTGTGCATACCCTGTGACTTCAGCCATGCGTGGCCGGTTTATGGGCATGACAAGTCCACACTTCCCTAAAATGAAAATAAATGACTGACTGCACCTCATGATGGTTCAGTGTCCATTGACATTTTTCTAGTAGTCTAATTACCCCCATCATCTGATAACTTCTGACTGCACGACTAACACAGTAGTGAATGGCAAAGCTGTGTTCTTGCTCTGTCAAAACCCACTTGATTGTCACACATGATTATGATGGCAGGCCCTATGTCATCGTTTGCTTTTGGGCTCCATGAAACCCTCGACTTCTTCAGTAAAAGACCTGCTGTGTCAATTTAAAACTGCCCAGCCCTCACCCACAGGATCTCATTCGACACTGTTAAGGTGGCAGCGCCCTGCAGGGAGTGACCAGTCAGACACATGACAGCCAGCGGCACTCACCACTGTGCCACAGTGCTGTCTTTGCATTAACCGTTAACTCCACAAAAGGGGAGCAAAGGATCTAAGGGTACCCTGGGAGAGCCTGGTTGGCGTGCCAGTCTAGTGTCACCAGTCAACCAAACCTGCAGGTCATTGTGCACATATACCTTCTCATACTGGACCATCTGCCATAATAATCATTGAATTTACAGTCATTATTTGTACTAGTTTACTTTTTTTTTTTTAATTTTGAAGAAAACTGTATTTGTAACAAATAATATGGTGGGCATGTCCTGTGTGAGTCCAGCGGCTGTGAAGCATCTGATCATTCACTGATCTCGACTTTGCTGACGATGCTGTGATCCTCGCTGAGTCAATGGAGGCTCTGAGCGTCCTGATAAAAACCAAGAGCCAGGCCTTTAGTGACCCCCTGGGCATGGCCATCAGCCATGTGTCTGCCTGCGGAGAAAGTGTCGACCCCATCGAGAGGTTTACTTACCTTGGCAGTGACAGTCTTGTCTCCAGTGACTCTTCTTATGAAGTCAGTACACGGATTGGGAGAGCATGAGGGCGCTCCCGAAGTCTTTCGAGTCCAGCTGCTTTCTATTTTGCTATATGGTTGCAGGACTTGGATGCTACCCAGTGACCCTTTGGTACTGTGTCTCTTTGGAGAATTCTTGGGTACCGCTGGTTTGACTTTGTGTGCTCAGAGTCCCAATGTGGCACACTACCTACATTGTGAGAGAGCGTCAGTTGTGACACTGCGGCAACGTGGCGCGATTCCCTGAAGGTGATCTGGCTCACAAGATCCTCATTGTTGAGAATCCGAGCTTTTGGACCAAGCCAAGGGGATGCCCATCTAACACCTGGCTGTGGCAGATAGATGGATGGTCATTTCCATACTGGACCACATGTCTGCCTGGCGGGGTTGCCATCTAAGATCCCAAGATGTGTGCGGGAATGTCCTGTACCAGTGCATGGTTCCCAACCTGACCTGACATGTCCTGCATTATGAATACGCAGACTGTGTGCTATAATGCCGAGAGTGGTCTACAATCAGGGGTCTCTGGAGTGCATGCCATACCTATCAGTTAACATATCGAGTCAAAGGTGAGGCTGTAAGGTCAAGTAAAGAGTCTGGAAGTTCTGGATCAGTCCAGGAGAGGAGGCTTCCCACTTAGCGACTTCCAAAGAAGATGCCTGGAGTTTAACAGATAATCAAGTCATGCCCAGTGTGGTTTGTCAGTTGTGTGGCATAGTTATCTGTAGGGCCCTCTTTGTTGACCACTGTGGTAGACCATTGGTGACAGTCCACGACACCACCATATGCAGTGAGACCTTCTTGTAGCCATTCAGTTGTGGTGAGATGATGAGGCAGTTTCGATTTTCTCTGTGGGTAGACTTTAAAAAAAATTCAGTTTCATTCAACAGACGAGTTTCACTGAAGGAAATGGACACGCACCCTACTGTGACTTACAAATCTAACAGCATTTAAATAGAATGGTTATTGAAGAAAACAAAAAGCATTTGAATTCTGTGATGTGTTTAGACATGGGAGTCAATACGACATTTCACCTCCCTTTGGTTCAGCACCTCCAGGTCCTGCTGCCTGTGACCCTCTGGGCCACTCGGGACACAAGCAGTCCAAGGTAGTTTATCCTTTTATATGTTAAAATATAACTTGCATAATTCTCTGTTAAATAAACTGCTACCAAAAAGTCTCCGCAAAAACAAGTTTGCTTTTAAATCTGTTAAAATGGCTGCCCAACATTTCAAACGACAATTGTGACTGTGCCATTTTTAATCTATAAAGTCTGCTATTGACATAAAGAGTGCAACTCTCCCTAAACATCGATGTTCACTGCGCCCAACGTGTCACGGGCCACTGACTGCCTGGCGTTACAGAAATCCAATAACATCACGTCAGTTGGCTCAAGAGAAGCCCTCAAGTGGAACAGGCGATACTTTTAAAGCCGAATATCAGGACGGCACAAACAACACCAACATTTATTTATAAAGCACATTTTCATACAAAAAGTAGCTCAAAGTGCTTTACATAATGAAGAATAGAAAAATAAAAAACACAGTAAGAAAATACAATAAGTCAACATTAATTAGCGTAGAATAAGAGTAAGGTCCGATGGCCAGGGTGGACAGAAAAAACAAAAAAACTCCAGACGGCTGGAGAAAAAATAAAATCTGCAGGGGTTCCAGACCATGAGACCACCCAGTCCCCTCTGGGCACGAGTCCGGTGCAAGTGACTGAAGTGCGTCAGAGAGGCCGAGTCAAGTTTTTTTCATATCTGTACAGGTGGTACTTTAGTGGTCATTTGTCACAGATACGCCGTGAATCAGCAACCAGTAGCACGTCGCACTGATGATGCCCTATAGGCAGCTCTTGGGCTGCAGGCCTGTATGCCATTCTTCAAAGTGTGGGCAGCAGCACTCCTGTAACCCGGGGCTAACGCTGGTGTACACATTGGCACTTCTGCCGGTACATCTTGAGGATTTGGTGGGGGCCTGGGGTCTGCTGCAGATCTGGAAGCGTTTACAAGAATTCACGTTCACTCTTAAAGTCTCACACTCCGCTTTCCACAGCCACTACCACCAACAAGGGCCGATTAGCAACATGTTGGCACAGTTGCACATACGTCTGTATAGACACTTGAATCTCCACCACGTGTTCCTATCACAGATTGCCCTTTGACTTGCAGGAAATGCTGCTGGAATACGCTTAAGAAAGTGGATGGCCGGACGTTCAGCTGGCCAAAGAGCAGCCCCTCATTCAAGAGTGCCGCCCTTTGGCCAGTAAGGAGCTCCCAAGTCTTTTGTTTCATACACTTTGCGCCACTGTAGACATTGTAGAGGCCTTGGCATAATAAGAGATTAACCATACAGGACATTTGTTTCATGAGTGACACACAGTAATGTCAATTTAGGCAAACCAAGATGATAAATCAGTCCCCACCATAATGAAAGCCATTCATTCAAATCAGTACATTTTATTATTGCCAATCTCCAGAGAGCTGCATATATTAAAAACACAACTACAACTTTTAGACAAACAAAACTACACTGAAGAAATCACAGATAATAAAATGAGCACCATGAGAGCAAATATGAGCATTAGCACGTAATGTGTACACCATGACAAGTCGGGCAAAATGACGACACCTTAGAACTTGTGCCTCTTCTTCAGCCTACAAAAGCTGCTCACTTCGGGGTCACAGCCGCCCAAACTCAGACAAGCTGCTCTCAGAAAAAAGGTCAATGCAGAAAGTGCCTGCTGATGCCTCAATGATTTACTTACAAAGCTCTACTGCTTACACGGGACAAATCAAATCATTTAACTGTGCGCAAGTCATATGAGCCGAGCTCTGTGTCCAGAAGTCAGTCTCTTACAGAAACTGCAAACGACTCCACAAGCAAAATAAGTAACTACAACTAATGCAGCGTTTTAGAAAGGCCTCCGTCGGCCATTGTGAGTACACAAAACATCTTAGTAGTCCAAACCGGATGGGAAACAAAAAAAAGATGACTGAATCCTTAAGAAAATGCAAAGAGACTCACCTGATGTACTGATGTTGGGGGTTTATTATGTGGAGTTCAGTCACGTGTGGAGCTTATGGGGTCACCAGACTGGGAACGTGCGCACTGGAGGCTGGTTCTTCATTAAAGCAGAGTTCAGAAGACCCTTGGACTGGCGAGGACCAACAACAACATTTATTTCTATAGCACAGTTTCATACAAACAATGGAGCTCAAAGTGCTTTACATGATGAAGAAAGAGAAAAAAGACAAAACAAATAAGAATTAAAACAAGGGAACACTAATCAACAGAGAAGAAAAGTAAAGTCTGATGGCCAGGGAGGACAGAAAAAAAAAACTCCAGATAGCTGGAGAAAAAAAAAAAAAAATCTGCAGGGGTTCCCAACCACGAGACCACCCAGCCCCCTCTGGGCATTCTACCCAACATAAATGACCTCCATCAGTCCTCATGGTAGAACTTGATGATGACGGTCACGTGGACTTCTGGCCTTTAATCCATCGGTGTAAGGACATCACGGTGCTTAGATTAGAATCCTGTTTAGAAGAACACACAGAGGAGGCCTACAGCCGGTCAGCCCCGTGCCTGCCTGGGTTCCCAGAGTTCAATGCCGAACACCCTGGAAGGCCCTTTGTATTCACAACTGCAGAGCAAGAGTGAAAACCGAGAAACTCAAAACTGCAAGATAAATATTAAAGTTCAATGGCGTGGGTAAGGACACACACAGACACTGGGACCTTATCTGGCCGCGTTTACTACGGTAGCTTTACTATTTCTAAGCGTCTCGATGTGCTACTCCTATATTTAGGTTCAATTTGATGAGCTGCCCAAACTCCAAAAGCTGTATAAACCAGCAAATAAACATTCAGGCTTGTTGTCAGATTGTCCTGAAAGGATTTCTGTCCAGATAATTCCAATAATTAGTCTTTTATTAACTCATAACTGTAACCGGTATGCCCAGTAGTGAGGTCTTATAGCCACAAGCTGGATTCGAGCCTTCAGTGACATTGTGACCCTGAGCCAGTTGCTCAAGCAGGTTGTTCTCCACTTGGACCGTATCATGCAATGGGCTTTTTGTTGGTGTTTCCAATAGAAAGGTTCAATACTAAAACATTTTATTTATTTAAATGAATGTCTGGTCAGGAATGTCTGCATTTTGTGCTGGTGTGTCTTGCAAACTCTTCCACATGAACCAGTTACATTTCACTGCTCTGGTCCGTTTTCTGTATATTAGGCTGTGGACTGTAAAACGTAACGGCGAGGCAGAGCTCAGAAGGTCATCATCCTCCACACCTTAGAGAGAAAAGCAGCCCGGCCATGACAGCCCATAAGGCTGTCTTCTTTCTAACTTGGCGAATTCGAATCAGGAAGCTGGACTAACAGGGTGACATCAGAAATGGGGTCTCGTAGTGTTAGTGAAATCTGTGAAGGGAAAACCACAGAGATGAAAAGAAATTCACTACGAAGGCCATTGCAAAAGATTGGCATTTTACTAATAAGAGTCCTGTGAAAAAATCCTCCTCTGAAAATCTTCCTTTGTCAATGAAGGGGTATTTTACTGAATTGTGCCCATTATTGTCATCCGTGGTGCCCTCCTTTTTTCAACAGGGAATGCTAAGATAGCAGAATGCCTGTGGAGATCATTAGGACCCCCTCAACGTCAAGTCAAGGCTTTAAAGTACTTGGCGCTGCCACATATGGTTACTGCACTGTTACCTGAACATTTTTAGATCAAACTACAAAGAATCAGCCTCTTGAGTAGACAAAGGGTTCAAAGCACCACACCGAATGGCCAAGGTGACTGTTCAGATAACTCGAGGTGTTCTGGAGTTACTGGAATCGGACAGTAGCACTTCACATCCACGGTCAGCCAAAGTGTCAATCACAGGCCAGCCTTGCCAGTATAGCTTGTACAGAAAAACACCGCAGGCCCCATCCACACGACCGCGTTTACAATTATTAACACAAGTCAGGAGTCGGTTTTCACCTTTGATCCACTCCACAACCCAATAAAACAGACTTTTGAAAACACCAGCTTTACAATATGGATGGTAGACATTTGAAAAGTCCGACTCATGGCACCCCGACTGGCTTGTGCTTATTCCACAGCCTGCCCTTGATGGAGTCCTGCTCTTCGCGTTGTCTTATTCCCCACTTGTTCACCACATTTCAAACAGCAGACACGGAGGAGTTGCTTTCCTGTATGCATCTAAATTGCATTTTGCAGAGTATGAAAATTATTTACTGGTTTTTGAATTTTGTGATAAATTCCACGGTCGGCGACATTACCAACCCTCCAAGAATGTTTCTGCTGAGGTGCACATGCCCAGTGTAGACGAACATCTACTCCATGTGCGTTTTGGTCGTTTATTGGGGATGGAGTCGGTTTTGTTTAAAAACACCATTTTAATGAAAACCTAGTGTGGTCGGTTCTTGCACACAAATCCCTTCATTTGATTTTCACACACTAGGGGTGGTCTTGAACTAAAAGGTTAAGTCAATGACTGGGCACTCATTCACACCATTGACACCCATGAGAAACAGACATTTAACTTTGTAAAAATTTGAGGGTTACAGTTAAAGGATTGGATTGCCTGGGGCACCAATGTTGTCCTAATTCTCCTTCAGAATATTTCAAAGAGACAAAAAGAATTTAATGACGGTAAACAACAAATGAATCTGTACTTTGGTCAGATGGTCAAACAGCAGTGCCACTTGTATTGGCATGACAGAGCTGGCAGCCATTAATCCAAAACTGTCACATTGCAAATCAGAGAAAATGTTGTAATGGGAGAAGGAGAAGAAGAAGATCAACAAAGCACATCTTACCAGCTCACATGTGGCATTTACTGTATTTAGCAGTTCATTTTGCCCCCTGCTCGCCAACCCCCTGGCCTGCACTACGTGCCAGCCACTTTGTGTCTCTGCCACTCATCATTTTCACCAAACAACAAATCTTTTAATTCTCACGGCTGCGCCTCTTCATTGTGTATAAACATTACTTTTCCCTGATGGCAACATGAATTAGACGATTTACAAGTCTCTGACTTAAAGTTTAAATCTGAACAATATATTCGATCTCTTTTTGCTGTGCCGTTATTTCACAGAGTAATAATTTCCATTTGTTTGTGCTAATGCGATCTTTACTATCTTTTTTTGAGACTTTTGAATTTGAGTACTTAAAATTATTTCTAACCTGCTCTGCATGTCTGCCGCGCCAACGTTTTTGAATTCTTTACGATGTTCTACTTTGTCATCTACTCTTTGTCTTTTATTTGCGGCCCCGGGCGTAGTTAAATCTCTTGGCACAAAGTCTCGTTATCTCTCCGAACAAGTCACGTCTCGTCCCAGGATTTTTTTTATTATAATAGAGAGATTTGTTAGATAACCATTGCTAAATAAAAAATAAAGGGAGATTGATTACAAAATAAATATTGTAGTAGACAAACTAATCAATACAATAGTTTTTAAATTGACAAGTCACTTTAATGAGTGATACTTTATTTATATTTTAGTTGTAAAATGTCATCTTGGTTTTTAAGAAGCAACACAAAACATCAATTTTTTTTTTTTACAGAAAAAAAGGATTTCCTGCAGAAACGTATTAACAGTCCACTCACCATGTCCACTGAACCCGCGTTAGACGCATGGCCGCTCGCCGAGCTGCGGTCTGTTATGCTCATGTGCCGATGTTACCTTTCTGATCTGTGCTCTGGTCTCTTCTCCATGAAGCTTCTGCTCAGCCATGGCCATCCTGTCCATTGTCTTAGTGATGGCAGCTCAGTGGAGAAGTACAGCTCTCGTTTTTAACTCTCCACTTATTCAGACTCTGATGAAAAACGAAGTAGAGGTGGAGGCATTTGTTTTAGAGGTCTTCTTGCAGATGTTTCAAATGGGGAATATTCTGAGGCAAATGCAAAACCTCAAACACGAGAGCCTCAACATTTTACTCACATGGGGAAAAAAATGGGAGGAAAGTAACAATGGCGGAAAAGATGACCCTGCTGCAGAAACAATTCAGTAGATTCCCTTCTGTCCACATCATTCCAAGACTGGGTAATGGAAGAAGGGAACGAGGAAGCAAAACCCACCCCAGTGTAGCAGCTGCAAACACCTTGAATAAAACAACATTGTCATCACTCTTCCTGCTTATCTAACCTTATTTGACACCAGCATTTGTCCAACAGTAGAAAATAAATGAATAAAAGATGCTGTCTGCTCGAGTCACTCAGTCATCTTGCCAGCAAAGACGGGTTTGTCCACCATAGTTCTCAGCCTGACAGATGATGGTCTCTGTTACTGCTGCTGTAATCATGCAGATTAAACTCAACTTGAGTGAAAAATCAAATCAAATAAAATGAAATGCTGAATGTGAGATAATTAGTACTGTCTGAACTTCACTCTATAGCAACCCTTAGACAGAATCAATCACTTGCCGAATGTAAAATGTCAATTGTGGGGCTTTCCTGAATGCAAAAATAAAGAAGGCCATAAATTCCACACTTAAAATAATGGAAATTTGTAAACCTGTGGTGACAGCACAAACTGCACATCTCGAATAACTTGGAAAACGAACGATTTGAATTGAACTATTTAAAAATAATGTACCTGCTTTTAACATTACACCAAGAATTCTCTTTACATATTCCTTAAAAAGCAGTTTGGGACAATTGATGCAGAAACAATAGCAGGTAACAAACATCATACTGACACTAATGTGGCATTTCAATACCAAATGGTAGAATAACAAGCTGAGGGACAGTCACCAGTCGTCGTTTCGTGACGCCCACCCGAGTCTGCACCCACGTCCCATGACCACTTAATGAGACACCCGTTCCCAAATGTTCTTTTAGTTACCAAATCAGAAGTTGAAATTCTATAAAAGACTTGAACAAAAAAATGCTAATAGTATATAAAGAAAAAAAACTTTTATCGTTGTGTACATTTATAAAACACATCACTGAACATATATTTTTTATTAAATATGTAAAAAGATAAAAGGTCAAGTTATTCACATAATCAAAGACAAAAAAACTGACTGTCATGCAACAAAACGCGTGTAAAATGTGTGATACATCTGAATAAGACATCTTGTTTTAATCTAATTAGGACTCCCCAATATTTTTGCTTTTATGCTATTTATAACTATAAACAGTACATATGTTTACATTCCTTTTCTGTTTAGATGGCTATATAACCAAAGCATGATGGTGAGCAATTTAGCAAAAATAACAGCAAATTGACAATTGAGGAAAGGAAAACTGGGGAAAAATTAACAAAAAAAACAAAACAAAAACAATAAGATGTGGAATACTGATGTTTGTTCATGTACTCTGCATAATTATATTTAGTCTCCACCAAAAATGGCGCCAAGCATTCACAACTTAATTTTTCCCAAAGCTATTTCGGTCAAAAATCAGCTGCCTGCGCCACCGTTTGAGCGTATCCTTACATGGCGGCTCTGTCCTCAAGTCATTCCAAAAGTCCGTAGATTAGTTTTTTTTTTTTTTTTTTCCTTAAACCAGAGCTCCTACGTACCTTTTAAATATCAGGAAGAAAACACGGAGCCCAAAAAGTATTCTAGGCAATGTTTTGATATGGTAACCAAATCGATAACCTCCATGTTTTGGCAGGTGTAGGTTAGGCCATTTTTATTTTGATAGCCTGAAGAACCGTTAAACAAACCCTAAAGCTTCCCCCCGTTCTGCCCCATGCCCATTATTTATTGAAAAATTAAGTGACTTGACCAGGAAAGAGGAGAAAAAAATAATAAGAGGGAGCAGTAACTGTCCTGCTAAAAAGATGGAAGCTAGAAGTGTTTCAGTTACTGTACATTTGCTACTGCATAAATACTCCAAAGTGAGCCTGAAGCAACTCGTACGAGGCCGCATGTGCTCGCTTCTTCAGGAGTAAAAGCAAATTAAAAAAAAAAAAAAAAAAAGGTCCTGACAAAATGAATACTGTGGGTGCCAGTGGTTTAGCTCAGTACTCCTCCTGCTGCTGAGCTTCTTCATGGACCTGCTCCTCCTGGTCATCTTGAGGTTCAGCATGTCCTTCCTGTGAAGACAGGGATAAATCATCTTACTTCCACGCAAAGACATTTCCAAAAAAATCACACCATTCAAAAACATACATACTTGTACCACATTTGAGCGTTACTTTTCGTTCTCTTGCTTTGTGTGAAGTCATCCCCAGGCCACATAGAAGGATGAACCACCGGCAAGGCCCTGCTGACTTCCTGGGCAGCTTCCAAGAGACGGTTCTCTGCCGCAAGGTGGACAGTTAATGAGGGGTGTGCTGTTCCATGTAATGGGGTGGAGGCCATTTCGACAATCCCCCGAACATTTAGATTACAATTTGCAGTGTAAGATTACACTAATATTTTCACCCTCACTCTGTCATTTGAATGATTACTGAGGATTAGAGCCTAAGGTGCTGTAGCAGCCTGTAAAGCATCGAGCAGACACTACTGCCCAGTGCCCACCAACTGTGGCACATAACAACCCAGACTTCAACCCAATGACTGAGGGTCTCTTCGTTTTCTTAGCCATACTATGTCCACCCTATACTTTTAATAACACAAATGTCTAAAAATAATCAAGGTGCTTACTCTGATTAGGACAGAGGTAAGTCTATTGGCCCATTAGCTAATCTTTGCAGGTCGTCTAAACTTTCCAAGAAACACTTCTTTGATTTTGTGTTTTAATTTTCAGTTTGAGGCAACAGGTAGGTTAGGACATTAATGATCTCGACATGGGCACAAATTTATTGAGCTCACACAGTCACAAATTCAGCTTGGCTGGGAGGTCACATTATGAAAATGGTTACGCATCACATATGGTGTCTGTGGTGACAGCCCGATGAAGCCAGCAGGACTATATCATCAGCAAAAAGCAGTTCAACTGTCTCGGAGTCTTCCCCACGATTGAGGAAGGAAAGGAGCAGGAGATTAACAGGCAGATCGGAGCAGCACTGCAGTCACACAGACATTGTGCCAGCCAGTCATGGTGAAGAGAGAGTTGAGACTAGGGAATCCATTCCCGGGCTCCCGGAAACCGGGAACGGCCAAGCTTGCATATATAGCGTGTAAATGTGTAAAAATCGATCAAGAAATAACAGGGTTATAGTTGAAAATAATTAAGTGGCATGGTTTTTTGGCCCACGATTTCGTGTGTTGCAGATTAATTCAGTCAACCAGCAGCAGTTGTCAGTCTCCCGGCTCCGACTAAGACTGAGTACAGTGGACTGGGAAGAGTCTGCACTCTGCAGCTCACGAATGCCGGGACAGGGCAGACTTTATTGACGTCTGTCAGACAACAGCTTTGAACAGCAATTTGAAATTGCAATGTGTCAGTCTGTTGCATCCGCATTATCTGTGCCAAGAAACTCGCCATCACAGAATAATGACAAGAAACTGCATGCATCAGTAAAAACTGAAATGGCGGTTTTTCAGAGCAATGGCAAGCACGGGCGTTGTTTAGAAAAAGTGTATCAGTATCTGATCAGGTAGATCGCGTTGCATTCAAAAAAAAAATTTTTTTAAACATTAGTCTATCATATATCGCCCCTATGGCATTTGCCACTTGATTGACATACAGGGCGGCCAGTCTGAGATCTCTTTTCTTCAAACACACTGGTCATCCCACATGCACCCATACAATCAGACTGTGATTCAGACTATGAATGCCATGAATGTAATTACCCCGATCTACAAGCTGTCAAATAAATGAACCACAAGCCGTGGCTTTGCCTCCGACGCTGACTTCCGAGGTTCGATTCCAGAGAGGGGGTGCAGTGAGTGTGTACGCCTGATGAGCCCAGAATTAGGGCGAAACACGTGTCGCGTACTCTTTGCATTATGAGACAGTAAAACTTTGCAACATTCTATGATCTGCTTCTCGCAACTGCTTTGCTGACACAAGCGTTACCTGGTAGGTAACCACCCATACAATCAGATTGTGATTCAGACTACGAATGCCATGAATGTTAATTACCCCGATCTACATGCTGTCAAATAAACAAACCACACGCCGTGGCACAACGTAAAGGGCGAAACACGTGTCGCATACTCTTTGCATTATTTGACAATAAAACTATGCATATATATATATATATATACATATACAGTAATCCCTCGCTATATCGTGCTTTGACTTTCGCGGCTTCACTCTATCGCGGATTTTATATGAAAGCATAACTAAATATATAACGCGGATTTTTCGCTGCTTCGCGGGTTCTGCGGACAATGTGTCTTTTTACTTCCTGTATATGCTTCCTCAGTTGGTTTGCCCAGTTGATTTCATACAAGGGACGCTATTGGCGGATGGCTGAGAAGCTAACCAATCAGAGCACGCAGTTAAGTTCTCCTGACTGAGAAGCTAACCAATCAGAGCACGCAGGAGCTATGCAGTGTTAACCAGGAAGTCTCATCTCGCTCATTCAGCATCAACGTGTTTCGCTGTGTAAAGAGTTGTGCTCTTTTGTGTTTATCTTTGTGCATAGTCAAGCCCTTCATTATGGCTCCAAAACAATCTGCTACTGCTTCAGGGGCCGTGCCCAAGCGCAAGAAGAAGATGTTAATGATTGCCGAAAAGGTAAACGTTTTGGATTTGTTGAAGGCTACGATTCTTTTTATTTAAAAAGTAGGAAAGGAATATAAGATCTACGGCTGCAGCGTCCTTTTAACCAGGGTGCAAAACGAGTTGTAAGTGGATGTAATAAGGCAGTAGTCTGGATGGAATCTGCTTTAGGGATTTGGATTGAAGACTGCCAGAAGAAGAACAACGGCAGTGCTACACAATCGCCTGAAGTGGCTCCTTTACAAGGGCTGTAACGCTCTCCTTTGTTGTGCAGTAAAATTAAACTCATTGTTATCGGACAAGTCATCGTGTCATTGTTGGTGAGTAACCATAATTAATTTTCTTCTTACAGTGCTTAGTACATGTACGTACGTTTAGTGTCACTGTACACACATTTACTGTATACTATTGTTCTTGCAATGTACGTATTTATTGCTGGTGACCTGTCTATCGTAATGGCTGTAACATATGTGATATCGGAGACACTCAATATCTTTAAAATAATATTTAGGTTTTACTGTATATAAACAGTGTGTGTTTATATACATAATTTCAATGAATCTTACCTAATATCTAAGAGAATACAAAGGGATTATGCTGTATAACGCTGCGGGGAATATTTATAAACAGTGCAGGAGAGTTTATAAGGGCTTAAAATATATAAAAATAACCATACAAACATATGGTTTCTACTTCGCGGATTTTCACCTATCGCGGGGGGGGTCTGGAACGCAACCCCCGCGATGGAGGAGGGATTACTGTGTATAAATACACACACACAGTACAGGCCAAAAGTTTGGACACACCTCCTCATTCAATGTGTTTCTTTATTTTCATGACTGAAGGCATCAAAACTATGAATGAACACATGTGGAGTTATGTACTTAACAAACAAAGGTGAAATAACTGAAAACATGTTTTCTATTCTAGTTTCTTCAAAATAGCCACTCTTTGCTCCGATTACTGCTTTGCACACTCTTGGCATTCTCTTGATGAGCTTCAACAGGTAGTCACCTAAAATGGTTTTCACTTCACAGGTGTGCCTTATCAGTGTTATTTAGTGGAATTTCTTGCTTTATCAATGGGGTTGGGACCAGCAGTTGTGTTGTGCAGAAGTCAGGTTAGTTGGACGATCATTTATTTTTCAACAGGACAATGACCCCAAACACACCTCCAGGCTGTGTAAGGGCTATTTGACCAAGAAGGAGAGTGATGGAGTGCTGTAAATGGTCATGAAAATAAAGAAAACACATTGAATGAGGAGGTGTGTCCAAACTTTTGGCCTGTACTGTATATATATATATATATATATATATATAGCATTTTCAATGTAGGTACATCATTTCGACCTGGTCATTTTAAAAGTAGCTCACAAGCCGAAAAAGTGTGGGCACCCCTGAACTAGATACGTGTACTTATATGACAGCATGAACTGCTTGTACAGTAGATAAGGTTAGTCTTTTATTGGTGTCAACATATTGCAGTAGTTTTATTAAAAATAAGTGTCGGTCGTTCTAAAACCGTTCACATGTGAGATGCCCGTGCACTGTGTCATCCCTCAGGAGCCCGGGATTCCCGGGAATGGATTCCCTAGTTGAGACGCAAGGCAAAGCTCTCGATTTACTCCCCAATCTACATTCTTTCCCTCACCTTGGTCACAAACTTAGGGCACTGACTGAAAGAACTTGGCTGTGGACCTAAATAGCAGAAATGAGTTTCCTTTGCAGTGTGATTGGGTTAAGCTTTAGATATATGTAGGGCGAGGAGCTCAGACATTCAGGAGCAGCTCAAAGTAGAGCCACCGCCGCCACCTCACACTGAAAGGAGCCAGTTGAGGTTTGAGCAGCCGATTAGGATGCCTCCCTGCAGAGGGGTTTTAGGCAGGTCCAACCAGGAGGAGACCCTGGAGCAGATCTAGGACAAGCTGAAAAGATTACATCTCTCGGGTGCCCTGAGAATGCCCTGACATCTCCCCTGGAATAGTTGGAGGAGCAAAAGGCACATCGACATCTTTACTTAGACTGCTGCCCCTGTGACAGATGAATGGATATATTTGTGCATTGTGGCCATTTACAGCATATCAGGGTATTTTGGGTTTCACCACCAAAAGCAGATGAACTACTACCTGCCAGGTAAATAAATACGTACTTGAACTACTGTCTATTTAATATGTTGAATAATGTAAGAGAATGGACAGTTAATCATGTTCAGAGGAGAGCTGAAGAAGTGTTCATGAAATAAAAACCAGCAATTTTGACAGATAATTTAATCTAA
Organism: Polypterus bichir lapradei; assembly: GCA_026402145.1. Lineage (NCBI taxonomy): Eukaryota > Metazoa > Chordata > Cladistia > Polypteriformes > Polypteridae > Polypterus > Polypterus bichir. The sequence continues at coordinate 225,489 of JANRMT010062820.1, forward strand.
ACTAAAATTCAGGGCAACAAAATTAAGGATATTTTGGAACACAATGAAAAAGAAAACTGGCAAGCACTGTAACTAGCACTCAATCACCAGTTCAAGTACGTAAAAAGAGCTGCAGAAAAATTAACAGAGCTGTAAAAGAAAAAGCCAAAGCAGCTGTTACTGAAATCCCCTGCAACCTCTAAGGTGAGGCATGATGGTATCATCATCTCCTCATGAAAAACAAAAGAAGTTCTTCACTGGGTGACATTGCAAGATAACAGGTTAGAAATTAAAAAAAAGAAAGAGAGACACCAACAGACTTTGGGAATAAAATGTTAGTGAAAGCAAATTCACGACGAGCGGAACGTTCTGGGGGAAAAAAAAGCTCTACACAATCCAAAACTTACGACTGTATCTGTGAAAGATGGTGGAAGTAACTTCATGGGCTGGGTAGCCATGGCTGCCTTTGAAACTGTACCACTGATAGGTGAGTAGGCAAAGGATTCGAACTCTGACAACTGTACAGACATATCTGCTCTACCCACAAACAATAACATGCCTCCAGGTTTTACGAGACGGAGCAAACAGTGATAATAAAAGTCAACTGATTTCTTTACATTTTCAGCCAAAAAGAAAATTTAAAGAGAGGCTTAAACAAGAATACCGGAAACTTAACCGTGTGTCACGGTGAAACTAAAACTAAAGCTTAAAATCAGCTCCCTTCAATATTCTGGTATTTCATATATCAGATAAACATATAGCCGCCTTTCCATTTAACTTTTGCCATGTTTAACAATTGTCTGTCTGTTTGGTAAAGCTATATTTAATTCAGAAGAGAATCTGAAAATCGTAATGTTGAATCACAACCATGACACTGTCCCAGAGGTTGAGATCTTTCACTGACAGACCATAAGGTTTTTGCTGTTCATCACAGTAATATACACACACACACATATACACACACACACACACACATATATACACACAAAATAAAAGTTTAACAAAGTTTAGGCATTTCTAGCTACTCACGCGCTCCTCATTTTGTCGCATTTCTAAGGCACCCCAAAGCTAAAAGGCAGCTTTGAGAGACTGGAGGATCAATACTGTACCCGTGTGAAGCCTAAATGGCAGGAGATCACTGTACCTTTGACTGCAGAGAGGTAAGTCATACCGTTCTGGCACCAAGCAACAGGTTGGCCGCATGGCATATCCTAAAATCACCTTTACCTGTGGTCTGTAAACTACAGTCAAGACTGCCTTATTCACCCTTGATGGCAGATGCTGGCCCCTTGATCTTTCTCCAGGTAGCCTATTTAAAAACACAACTGAATATTCCTGCAGCAAACATGATCTTATTCATATAGGATGCCATATTTTAATGATAAAGCTCAAACTTAAAAAAAAAAAAAGCCTTTTGTTAATGTAAATGCAAAATAAAAAAATCCAAAGACAGTAACAGTTAGAAGCAGAACTTTCTTATAAAAAGCGACTGTCCTGCTGTGAGTATTACCTCGCTCACTTTGAAGGCATTGTTCCGTCTCCCTGCAGCGCATATTGTGGACAAGAAAGGATGTTTCTTCTGCCCTAGGCCGCCACAGCAAAAATTCAACATTTTTATAAAACACACACATTGCACCCCAGGTACACATTAAATATACATTGACCAGAAAGAAGCTCAAAGCGAGAGAGTGATGCCCACAGTGAACAGAATGTTTCAAACAAAAACATTTTTAAATAGTCTATACAGGATTATTAATATGTTCAAAGGCCTGAATCTGCTTTATGACAAAAGGGTGTTGTGTACTACAAGGCCAATTACTGTTTTACATGACCAAGAAAGAGGGCGAAGGGAGAGACACCAAGGTGACCAAGTATGGGGAGCTCCACAAAACTGAACAGAAATTGGTAACTAGATATGTTACAGCTCTTTGTACAGACTACCAGTTCTTCAACGTCACAAAAGTAAGTCTGCAATAGCCTTTACTTTTTACAATCCAACCCATTTCAAAAGGTCATCTGCAGACTTAAACCCAATGTGTCTCAGATAGCATTTGAGGATTATGATCCCTAACTTTTCTTTCAGTACAATGTTCTGCACTCATTCCAGCACAGCTCTTTATTTTTGTTCAGTCTTGTCAAGCTCCTCACGTCATATATTCAGACTAGCAGGTTTCACCGAGTAAAGCATAGTTTTCATGTCCTCTTTAGCATGTCTCACCTGGTCTTCTGCTGCATAAAGAACTTCCATTAAACGCTCCACAAACTGGGCACTCTCTTGTCCCTGGTCCTGACAAAGTAACTCAATTTCTCGAAGTTTTCCAAAATAGAAATCCCGCTCCTTTTCCACACCCTCAAGTGCAATTTTTAATGAATTCACCTGTAAATCAAGAAAAGCACTTCTATTATTAACAGTTTTGAAGTTACATTAAGTCCATTAAAAAGGCTTATAAGAACTCAGTATCTCCTTATTCCACTAAGGAGAAACCAGTTCTGGACAGGCAGGAATTTCTCATGGCTGCAAAGGGTACAAGAGAGACCTGACGTAAAGGGAAATATTTATTAAAACAACGTTCTATTAAAGTGGTGGCCTTGACTGATGCACACTACACAACACACACCCAAAAATTTTTCAGTCAAGTTTTACGTTCCCTCTATAGCCATCTGGCTGTAGAAGGATGAAGGAAATTCAATTCATGTGATGTTCACTACAAGCCATTAAGGTGATTAGAAACACTAAAACTAATTAATTATTTTGCGCTGAGATAATCAATGAAAAAAATTACAATGCAAGACATGCTTATAATCAATGCATATTAAACATTCATTAAACACAACCAATTTCTCTGGCCTAGAAGTCAAAATGACTACTAAAAATGTAACTAACTGTCATACTAAACCCAGTTGCAGGATAGTGTGGCAGCAAAATATAAGCGGTCAGAAAAATAAGGCTACTGATTTACTTTCTGATGTTTGAAGCCATTTTTTTTTCTGGGCATACAGTAAAATGTTTGTGACTTTTATTCTAATGAAGGGCTATGGCCAGACTGCCATGAAAAGACATCCAGTATACTTAGTGATACCACAACACTTGCATTTTTGGATTAAATCATCTGCCCATCTCTTTCAAAAACACATCTTTTCTATTACCGAGGCTGAACGCACACTACCACATTTTCATTTACAAAGCAAGTCTTTAAACAAAAATGATCTCCGTCCACACTAGAGTTCACACACACAGTTTACCAAAAGATCCCTGTCCACACTGAAATGTCTGAAAACGCATATGGTGTGGACCTTTGCATACACTGGGGATGCATATATTGCTGTCAAACTCCTTCAAGGAACTGTGTAGTGAAAAATTCTAATTGAAAAGGAAAATGACATTCCCATGTGCTTTATGAGCTCTTAAAACTATCAGCATTTGCAGGACTCATTCAAGAAAAAATCTTCTTTAAAGAGCCATAATGAATTGACCCCATGTCACGTCAATGCACGGATTACAGTTGAAAGTGACACTCCTCACAACAGGCAAAGTGACAAATTAAAAGGGTTTCACTCAATGTTTAATCGCAAGATAATTGATTATAAGCAGTTCATAGCAATTGGAGGGTGTCTTGCACTAAATAAATAAATGTGTGTCCGCGTATGTCCACATTTCTGCTTTACTGCATTGTGTGTTTGTGTCTCTGTCCTATAATATTTTAATGCTTGGCTGCATCCTACACCCATCCACTTCATTATGAGCTCCTCCTTAATGAAAAGAATAAGTTTAAATAATAAATGTTGACTAGAAGCTATCAACTAAGTTATTTACAACCTGACTTTCACAGAGCTCTGAATGTTCCACTACAATGGCAACACCACCAACCACTGGATTTATCGCAAAACTGTTGTGACTGGTAAAAAGTTGGCTTTTGACACATGTACGCAGCATTCAAACTTTATAAAACGAAATTGAAATGCATACAGATAAACAGCACATCAAGCACATGGGAAAGCAACTCTTTCATACTGGCTTCTGTTATAAAATGTGTGTTGTTTTCTTCCATGATCGGTGACTGGTAAGGGAATTAGCTGTTATAACAGAAAAGATCCAATCAAGGGAGGGCCATGAAATAAGCAGGAACCAATCAAAGCAAATTAGAATATCGTTTTTGGAAAACTGTTTTTGCTCGTCCAAACCAAAATGCTGATGCTGCATTTTCAGAAGTATATGACTCTGGAGAGCATTTTTAAAAGTCATCATTTTCAGGGGTCAAAACTGATGGAGAAGTGCGGATAAAAGGTAAAAATGTAGACAGATTTAAATAAAAACTCATTAGTGTGGACAGGGCCCAAGTCATGAAGCTATTATAGGAGAAAAGGAAAGCAAGAAACAAATCGCTCTATATCCTCCAATTACACGGCACAGTAAAGCACACAAAATTATGATAAGCAAATTATCTGCTGCTATCCAAATGATGGCTGGCATCACTTACTCGATTACATCCCTCGTGAGTAAAATAAGTTCACAACATTATAACGCATACTATACAAAGGTTCAAACTGGTATTCAGAGTTTAACATTGTATCTGTCTAGACATTAATCATCAATAAGTCTGAACCTGTGGAGCTTTTATCTGGGTTATGTTGAAAAAAATAGTGTGAAACTTCTGCAAACTAACAGAAAGGGTAAGAATATTTAGCCATTCACAATGTCTGTAGTACATCTTGCCTGAAGAAGGGGACTGAGTTGCCTCGAAAGCTTGCATATTATAATTTTTTTAGTTAGCCAATAAAAGGTGTCATTTTGCTTGGCTTTTCTCGCCATCCACAATCAAAACCAAATACCCAAATCCTGGAGGTATTCTCTACTGTAGAACGGGTAAGTCAGTACCTGTTCGTTTAATTGAGTGACCTGAGCCTCCAGTTCTTTTTCTCCTTTTGCTGGTGGTGCAGTTGCTGGTATCTTTTTAGCAGATGAAGGTCTGGATGAAGGTGTTGTGGGTTTTGACGCTGGACTAGACTTGGCAGCGCCTATTTAAAAAAAAAACATAAAAACTGTAATTTCTGGAAGGACACAAAAAGCCTTGAAGGAAGTCTACTAAAAGCTTGAGAGCTGGTCATACACAGACATGTATTCATCTTTAAAATACTTGCTTCAGTGTAATAACTTGTAAAACCTTGACTAGTACATTCAGAAATGTAGTTCAAGTGGCCTCTGTCAGCACACCATTGTGTGTGAGACGCCAGCAAAGACAGCCAACACATCCTTACCTGATACTTAGACATTTAAGAAAGCAGTATATAAAATAAATACATTTGTAATTCAGAATCATTTTCTATTAATATGAAAGGCAAATGACACTTTACAAAACTTGGAATGGTGGGGCTATTTGTAGAGGTAGGATTTTGGAGATTTTATTATACATCGATAAGCCATATAACTTGCCTTAAATGCATTATACAATTACAGAGGGTATAGCCACACACCTATCAGGCTGTAACTTGAAATCTCCGGTATTACAAATACTATCACATTTAACAAACAGTAAACTTCCATATGTTGGGCTTCCCAGTACTATTCGTAATTCATATTTGAAAAGATTAAGTGAAACTGTAGGCATCTCTTCATTTGCCTTGGGTGGTTCAGAAACAGGAGGCTAAACACAACACAATCAGCACCTTCAGAGAGATGCACATACGGCCACACCAGTGGTGACTGCCACTCCTCCCCATGCCTGCCTCTTATCACATAATACAAGTTTACTTCAAACCAGGAAAAAAATAAATAAATAAGATTAACTTTAAGGCACAATGTTTCGGCTGAGTAGCCATCATCAGGCATATTAAGCTTTTTGTCTGCAGCCGCCTTTTTATCTTTATCTTTTTTTTTTTTTTTACCCTTTTACAGATGCACAGTGACAAAAGCCTTCTCAAACTCTATGGCTAATTAAATATAAATAGCGCCTTGATCAAATAATAACAACATGGAAGGAGTGCAATGAATTAACTCCTGAAAAACGGAGGCGTGCAAAGCTACAGAGATGAACAAAAATGACCGTGTAACATTATTGATGTGGGATTCAACAAACAGAATACTATCAAAGATAACCCCCAAACACTTAACCTGAGGGGAGGGGTAGACTGAGGTACCATCAATTTTAATGAAAAAATATTAGATTTTGATAAAGCAGACTTGGAGTAGATATATGAAAAACAGTAAGTGGTCAAGCACCGATTCCTGGGGACCACCACTAGTGACTGTGAGGAATTGTGGCCAAGAGTTTTTTAAGCTGAACAAGCAGCAAGTATGTTTAGACAGGTGTGAAGTAAACCAAATAAGAGGGTGGCAGCTAACCGATTCCACAAAATACTATGCGATACAGTAGCAAAGGCAGCACTCAGATCAAGTAGGACAAGAACTGTTAAAAGCCTAGCATCAGCAGCCATCACTAGGTCATTAGTGACCTTTACCAAGGCTTAGGCTTAAAGGCTGTTTCAGTACTAAAAAGCCACACTGAAACATCACAAACGGGTTGTCATCTGTGAGATGTGCATTAAGCTGTGCTGCAACTACTTTTTCAAGAATATAGGGCAATAATTATTAGTTATCAAAGATAGCACCAGATTTCTTTAAAATTAGAGTTATTACTTAAGGTATAAAGAAACAAATCCAGATTAAGTGTACCAGTCAAGAAGGCATGGGATCAAGTTGACAAGTGACAGATCTAGATTTATGAATAATATGAGAAATTTCAGTTTCAGTGTGTTCAGAAGTTAATAGATAAAGGGGGGGGGGTCATTTGAAATATTTAAATAAGAATTGTATGGTGTACGTATTGAAGATGCTAGCTGTTTATAAATATTATTAATTTTGGCTATTAAAAAAAGGTCAGGAATGAGTCACATGTAATTTCATCTCATATGTGTTGCACTGCTACATTAGGAGGTGCCAGAATTCTATTAATAGTGGAAAACAAAACTCTTTTGTTACTATCAGACATGATTTGTTTAGAGTAATAAGCAGTTTTAGTCGCAGATAACACATCTTTGTACAGACAAATGTGCTCATGATACATTTCTATGTGCACAATGAATCAAGTTTTTTATGGAGATTTTCTAAGTGATGTCCATTCATTTTAAGCTGCCGAAGCTCAGGAATGAACCAGGGAGCAGAGTGTGTAAAGAAAACAGTCTGGGTTTTTAGAAGTGCAAATGTGGCCAAAATGGTCGAGTCTATCATTGTAGTAAAAAACCAATTCATCTAGAGTAAGTAAATCTTCATTGTCAGTAAGGATATCAATTGCTGCAGTCAAGACAGAGATATTTATATTTTTTATGTTACGATAACACATATAGCATTGTTGTTTAAGTTTAAATAATGGCAGATTAATACTAAATGAAACTAAATATGTGAATTAAATTTTTAAAGATTAAACATATTACCTGCTGTCGGAGAGTTTGCATGATGGGACTTCTTTGGAAGATTAAAAATCTGTTCTCCAGGGTCTGGGGGAGGGATTGCATCTTGACCTTGTCTCGCTTCAACTGGATCATACTCCTTACCATCGTAGTTTGCATCAAAAAATTTCTTGAACCATTGGATAAAATCCAAATTGTCCTGAAACCTCCCTTTTACTAACTTTTCAACTGGAATAATCTGAAAATTAAGACATTGCAAGTTTAAGATGTAATAATATACTAATATTAGTAATAAAACAAATATTATTCTGCCTAATTTAATGCATTAGGAAAATGCATTCAGAATTTATAAAGAAAATTTTACTAACTAGCACTTGGATGAGCCATGCATCATAATGTTCTAAATTATTTGGGTTAAGCCCTCTTAAATATTTTCTCAGGGTTATGGCTCTGGTGCCTAGCTCTGCTTAATCCACTTATGCTAAAATTCATTATATTTGTTGATAGTAGTGTGCTGTGAAATGGAAGAAAAACAACTGACACTTGTGTAACTATTGTCCAAAGTCTTTATCAAGAGTTTGTGCTGACTCACTTCTAGATCTGAATTAGCAAGTGCAGTACGCTCCTATTTCATTTCCTTTTTTTCTTTATCCTGTACTTCAATAAGGCCCAGTACTTCCTGACTTTGGATTCAACATGAGCATATCCATTTTATGTTTTTGGCAATAAATGGATTAGTAATCTGAGTTGGCAGTACAAAAGAATCAGTTTGAACAGGACAAATTGTCATTTAAAAAAACATTAAACTGGATCAAAAAAACTCATACGGTCAGACATCAGGACAAAAAACTAATTGAACAGCATGATATTGCTGTTTTGTCTGTGAGAGGAGGTGGGCTGCTGTTCAGTCGACACATGAGCCACACTATGGTCATAAAAATTTCAGATCTGAAAGTATAGTATAGGAGTATTATACAGATCATGTATAGTATAACGTTGTTGACCATAGTCCCATGGTGCTCCACAGACTTAAGGCTGAAGTACTCTTGTGTTTCACTCACAGATAAGATAGTTTCCATAAATGTATATCATAGATGTCAAAATGTATACTTAGTAGCATACTTTTGATTTGATTCCAAATAATTTCAACCAGATGTTATCAATGACTAAAGCACAAGTTTATCAGAAAAGGAAAAAAAATATGAGAAGATCATGCAGTCATCATGGGGATATTTCAGGTCTTACATAATCCTTTCTGTATGCCAGATATTAAATGATATCAATAAATGGCTAATAAACCTACTAAATAAACTTGGTGGGTCAAGACATGTTACACTCCTTAGTCCTTTAAAATGTGTTAGATACTTCATATTTCTGTTTAATTTCCATGGTGTGCACAAATGTGGATCTGAAAGAGAAATTCAGACCATATTTGTCTTTCTTAAAACTTGAACACTTCACAGCTCAGATAAGAACCACTCCTTAAAGCTTAAAACAAAGTAATGGATCTACATAGACTGACGGACAATTAAAATTTGTAAACCGACCACTGCATTTTCTGCCTATAGAAAGAACACCTGAGAAAGCTTGCTGAATTTTAGGTATATTTGATCAACTCACCTTGTCGACATTCATCCTTTTAAATGAAGCTTGAAGGAGCTTAAAATTGTGAATGTATTCATGTTCTAGCTTAGCTTGGAATTTTACTTTCTTCAGGCTGATACAGCCAGGGAACAGCATATCCATAAACTGACAGTAAGCTGCACCTACAGAACAAGAATAGTATATAATTATGTTGAGTGTGAATTATTTTAAATTAAAGAAATCAGTATCAGGCAACTTAAAACAATCCAACTCTAATAACAGTGGTCACAGATTCCTGTGTCAAGAACAATTTAATAGCTTGTTTGGGGTCAGAACGTGGGGAGTAATTTGTAGTTATGTGAGGCACTCTCCTGTTCTTCCCTTAAAAAGACTTGAGGTCATTATTGCCATTCTCAATGTGCATGGTGTCATCAAAAGTGATTAGCAGGTATGACAGACTCCCATGATATCTTATTGCCATGAATCTGGGGACTTTCAATAGGTTCTGTTAAGACATTACTTTGAAAGCCATTCTATAGCTATATCTACAGTATATTTCAGGAAATACTCAATTGCACTACATCTGCTGGGCAGGATGAGGCAGAGTAAGAACTGGTGGATATTCCTTCTTTTTTAAAAAGCAAAGTTAGTTTGTACATGTTGTCACCCATTTTAAGAAAAAAAAAAATCAATAAAAATAAAAATACATTTTTATTGGCTATTTTGTCCAATAAAGATGCGAGTTAACCTTAAATTGGGTGTCAAACAGCAACAGTGAAACCACAGTGGCAATACAGGAGGACATTACCATCAAACAAAATACCAACACTGACATGCATGTTCAGAACTATGCAAAGATGTTTAGTGTTGTTTACATATACAGTTGTGCTTGAAAGTTTGTGAACCCTTTAGAATTTTCTATATTTCTGCATAAATATGACCTAAAACATCATCAGATTTTCAGTCAAGTCCTAAAACTAGATAAAGAGAAACCAGTTAAACAAATGAGACAAAAATATTATACTTGGTCATTTATTTATTGAGGAAAATAATCAAATATTACATATTTGTGAGTGGCAAAAGTATGTGAACCTCACGGATTAGCAGTTAGTTTGAAGGTGAAATTAGAGTCAGGTGTTTTCAGTCAATGGGATGACAATCAGGTGTGAGTGGGCACCCTGTGTTATTTAAAGAACTGGGATCTATCAAAGACTGCTCTTCACAACACATGTTTGTGGAAGTGTATCATGGCACGAACAAAGGAGATTTCTGAGGACCTCAGAAAAAGAGTTGTTGATGCTCATCAGGCTGGAAAAGGTTACAAAACCATCTCTAAAGAGTTTGGACTCCACCAATCCACAGTCAGACAGATTGTGTACAAATGGAGGAAATTCAAGACCATTGTTACCCACCCCAGGAGTGGTCGACCAACAAAGATCACTCCAAGAGCAAGGCGTGTAATAGTCGGCGAGGTCACAAAGGACCCCAGGGTAACTTCTAAGCAACTGAAGGCCTCTCTCACATTGGCTAATGTTCATGTTCATAAGTCCACCATCAGGAGAACACTGAACAACAATGGTGTGCATGGCAGGGTTACAACGAGAAAGCCACTGCTCTCCAAAAAAAACATTGCTGCTCATCTGCAGTTTGCTAAAGATCATGTGGACAAACCAGATGGCTATTGGAAGAATGTTTTGTGGATGGATGAGACCAAAATAGAACTTTTTGGTTTAAATGAAAAGTGTTCTGTTTGGAGAAAGGAAAACACTGCATTCCAGCATAAGAACCTTATCCCATCTGTGAAACATGGTGATGGTAGTATCATGGTTTGGGCCTGTTTTGCTGCATCTGGGCCAGGACGGCTTGCCTTCATTGATGGAACAACGAATTCTGAATTATATCAGAGAATTCTAAAGGAAAATGTCAGGACATCTGTCTATGAACTGAATCTCAAGAGAAGGTGGGTCATGCAGCAAGACAACGACCCTAAGCACACAAGTCGGTCTACCAAAGAATGCTTAAAGAATAATAAAGTTAATGTTTTGAAATGGCCAAGTCAAAGTCCTGACCTTAATCCAATCGAAATGTTGTGGAAGGACCTGAAGCGAGCAGTTCATGTGAGGAAACCCACCAACATCCCAGAGTTGAAGCTGTTCTGTACGGAGGAATGGGCTAAAATTCCTCCAAGTCGGTGTGCAGGAATAATCAAAAGTTACCGGAAACGTTTAGTTGCAGTTATTGCTGCAATGGAGGGTCACACCAGATACTGAAAGCAAAGGTTCACATACCTTTGCCACTCACAAATATGTAATATTCGATCATTTCCTTAATAAATAAACGACCAAGTATAATATTTTTATCTCATTTGTTTAACTGGTTTCTCTTTATCTAGTTTTAGGACTTGAGTGAAAATCTGATGATGTTTTAGGTCATGTTTATGCAGAAATACAGAAAACTCTAAAGGGTTCACAAACTTTCAAGCACAAATATTTGCTGTATAAACTGCAACAGAAGAACAGCATTTAAAGTAGGGGAAAAAAGATAAAGGAGAAAAAAAAAAACCTCACCTGAAGAAAGCTGTTCGACTTTTGTGTACGCTAAACAGAGAATGTCATTGACCCAGGCAATGATATCATGTCTGCTCATCGTCTCCTGGGTTATTGAGGTAGAATACACGTTGACCGCCATTCCCCAGCTGTACAAAAAACAAACAAACAAAAAAAATTACCTTTAAGATTACTTTGTGACATCAAAACTTATTTTGTTATAATTTTGTTTTGAATTTCCAAAAGACACTCTGAGAAATTTACAGGTCCAGAAGTGGAAGGTATTTCCAAACCCTTAGGGAGCAATATTCTTGGCTTTCCACCAGAAAAACATTTAAAACCCCCAAAAAGCAATTGTTCCGTTTTTAACAGGTTCTACTATTCATAAATGTGTTTTTAATCTACAGTGATCACCCGCCTATCGCGGAAGTTACGTTCCAGACCCATCAGCGACAGGTGAAAATCTGCGGTATAGAAAGACCATATAAATAAACATTTTTTATATAGTTTAAGCCTTAAAATACCCCTCCCACATGCTTTAAACACATGTTAACTTATTAAATTATACTTTGTAAACACATATATGTGGATGTCGGGCTAAGGATATGAGTAATATCTCTCTATTATAAAAAAAAAAAACCTTGGCAGGGAGACGAGGCACGATCTTCACAATGTGAGCGGGAGAGATGCTAAGTGGCAGGAGCGTAGCGTGCCTCCAGGGGGGTTGAGCGAAGCGATCGAGACCAGATCATCTTGGAGAGACACTCTGATGACATGTGAGACTAGACATTACAACCTTAGGAAGCAAAACCCGTGAGACGGTGACTTTTGCACGTCACGCCCTACTTACAAACAATTTAAAACAAATTCACGGACATTTAACCTAGCAGTTGTTGGAATGCTTTTGGCAGACACACAGCTCCCAGGTGCTCCCATCTCTTAAAACAACACGCACCTTGCCAGCAGCAGCAAGCTAGCAGATGATCCGAGCGCATCTCCTTATCGTGCGTTCAGCCCTCACATTCCTCCCCCCCCCCTTCAGAATTCTAGCGGCAGAAACGCAAAGTGGAAAAAGGACAGATGCTGTAAAGGCTTTTAAATGATCGATACAAATCGCGACAAGCAGATCACACAGCTGGCCAGCAGCAGCAGCAAGACAGCAGCTGAACTGATCGCATCTCTTTAGTGTGTGCTCAGACCACCCCTTCACAACGCGAGCAGCACTATAAGTCCCGCGAGAAAGAGATTTAACCACGCCCGGGACAGAAAATAAAGGACAAATATTGTCCTTTGCAAAGCAAGCAGGGGGCAGAGTAGTAATAATAGTAATAAATTCGCGATGTAGTGGGGGCACAATAGCTGAACAGCGAGGCATCACTGTATATATATTATATACACACACACACACACATACACACATACATACATACATACACATACATACACACACACACTAGGGGGCTTCGCTCGCCAACTCTGTGTTTGGTTAATCAGATATACAATTTTAATTTTTTTTTCTTTGGAATTGTTTCAATTTCATTATTTGCACTTTTACTTAAAAGCTTCATTAAAAACAATATTTTTTGGAGACACATTGTGACAACACAACGTATAACTGCCCATGAGTGAACATTGTTTCTGTTTCTCTAATAAATAATCCGACTTTTTGTAATGTTTGTCCCAGTGATTTATTGATTGTCATAGCAAAAGCTATTCTCACAGTAAACTGTCAACATTTTAATATGAATGGCATATCACGATCTCCTTTGATGTGTAATGATATTCTTGGAATATATACATTACCTTTCTTTTTGCCTGTTAAAATTTGCATCGATTCTCCATGATCATAAATATACACCTGACTGAATTGTGTATTCTTTGAAATTCAACTTGTCGTTGCTTTAACTGTTCCGGGACCACAGATTCTCATAGCGTATGGTCTATTATTGTGTAAATCCACGTTTTGTGCATTGAATAATGTGAATGTGAAATGACTTTGTTGTCTACTCTTTGCCTTTAATTTTTGTCTTCGATTTGTCCTGCTCTTTTTTCATTTACACCTGGTTCTGATGCTTAATCACCTTTTGTTTTTCCGTAATGCGATCCTTTCTATCTTTTCTTTGATACTGTACCGACTGACATGATAAAGTGTCACAAAAGTTTTACTTGAATAATCGCTGACTTCGTAACCTCAAACACAACTTTCTAGCACCTTCTCCAATCCCTCATCCCCCACGTCTCGCCCCACACCGCATCAATCAATACCCCGCTATCAGTCTTCCGTGCTGTACTCCGCCCTCCCTCAAATCGGACCGAACAGCCACTTAAAACCAAAAAGGCCTCAACCTGGCTGGGACACAATACTTTCGAATTTTACTGCTTTCATATTCTGTACCTTTCTCTGCATGTGTATCACGCCATCGTTTGTTTGAGCCTTTTGAATTCCACTGCTTTCATAATCTCTTATCTGCCTTTTTTTTCTCTCCAACACTTTTGGGTCTCTATTCTCTGCATTATCCTTATACACTTTATATGTGTTGAGAGCACATGATCTGTGTGCACTACGTGCTCTTACTGTGACTGACTGTTTTTTGATGGGTGTGCTCTTATCTTTTGTAAGTAGGGCGTGTCTTTGAAGAATCTCATGTTTCACGTCCCCGTGAGACGGCCCTGGGACAAACTCTTGGCACCAAATCTCATGTTTACGGTCCCCGCGAGATGCTCCGTGGCAAGACTCTTTTGTCTTGCGGGCCTTTTAAATGTCTACCGAGAACTTCCGAGAAGATCACGTATCGTTGCCTTGCTTTTGCTTTCCAGGATTTCTTTTTATAATAGAGAGATATAAAATGCAAAATCAACTGGCTCATTCATCAACAAAAACAGTTTCCCATTTAGCTAAGAAGCCAACATTTGGCAGCATTGAACATCTAGGGTAGTATGTATCCATTAAGAAAGGGCATTTTGATATATCAATATTTATGGGGAAAACAACACCCTACAATAGAAAAGCTAAATAACCAAAAATGTCAAAGATGCCTTGATGAATTTGACTGAAATTTTATGATGCTGTAGAAAAAAGAAACTCTGCCCACACTTATTTTTTGATTTGTTGATATTTTTTGTTAATAATACTCTAGCGAGTGGGATATTCTTATGCACTGCATTCTTTATTTTCGCCTCAGCACTGGGGCATGCCTGTTTATGCAAATGAAGGCCATTTGCAGAAGCAAAGCAAAGAAAAACAGGCAAAGTCTGGTGAAGCTGTAAGAAGATACATTTAGCAAGTGCTTGGCAGGCTCTGTGGCTGCGAGTGTAGTCAATTTTGCGTAACAACATACATACACACACACACACATATATACTTACACTCATCTGTTTGGACAGAACTTTCATTTAGAAACAATTCTTTTAAATCTTTACATATTAGTGTAAGAAAGACATACAGTAGCTTGCTATACACAAAAGCAAAAATATGAGGCAACTGCTAGACAGTTATTTTTTCTTAAAGCTGAAAGGCTGCAACCTTAGTCTAGTTACTAATTTTTTCTTAAAAGCACATTAAAAATTTGATGCTGCAAGTCTACCTACTCTTCTTAACTCCCACTATTCTTCTACATATATTTTGAAGAGTGAAAGCCAGCAGAAACATGAAAAGAAAGAAATTACATTAGTTTCACCATGTTTTACATATTCAAGTATAAACTATTTTAATGTAATCTACTAAAGATGTGTAAAAAAAAAAAAAAAAAAATTAAATTCTACATAGATATATACTTCAACTATAAATGTTAATAGTGATAAAATATTATAAACTTGTGACTCATTCAATGAATAATACAACATGTTCGTGATGTGCACCAAATTAACCACATTTTGGATAAAAATCTTTGCATGCCTATCAGACAGCCTTGATGACACAATGAGTCCTAATCCACTAACAGCTGTGTTTGGTGGACTCCCGGATGGCCTTAAAGTGGAGAAGGACAAACAAGCTATAATTTCCTACTACTACACTACTAGAACATAGACTTATCTTGCTCAACTGGAAAAATCCCACTCCCCACTCTTAAGTCAGTGGGTCACCAATGTTATATAGTATTTGAAATGTGAAAAAAACAATTTTTCACTTAGTCTGTTCAAAACGTTTTAAATCATATGGCAGGATCTAATCAATAACATTTTAGAATAAAAGCTTCCATTTCGGGGAAAAGGATACCCTTATTTTCTCTCTCCTTTTATAGTGTAGCTTTGGTTGCTGGCTCCTCTCTCATTCTCTTGGGGTGTGGGGGGACTCGAATTTTGTTTGGATATAATAAATTTTCACTTGGCTGTATGGAATGTTTATCCATTTCTAATTAAAATCAATAAAAATATATAAAAAACAATGAAACTATTTATAATTATCAGGAAATTAGAAAAATTTTGTGCAAATTTATAAAAGTAAAACAATTTCCCCCAGACCTGATATAGATGTTACATGGAAGGAGATTTTGTTTCATGAAGATAACCGTGTTAAATAAAATTTGTAAACTGAATTCTAAAATAATTGTATTAAATACTGGATTCATCAGTTCAACTAAAAGCATTTCCAGAAAAATGTTCACTGTCTATCCTGTATGGACTTAATATATATTGTGCGCAGATTGACTGGACATCACATACCGTAAATGTTTAATCAGAAAAAATACTAAGTACAGAAGCAGATGCTACATGAAAAATCAGCAACATCACAAAACAGATGTTATGTCAAAAGAAAACTGTACACTCACATAAACCTCACCAAAATGTAAAAACAAAAACAGAAGCCAAAAAAAAAGATGCTTTAATAAAGTCAACAGGAAAAGTTAAATTATTTATTTATTAAAAATTAACCAGTGAAATAAATATTATATATATTATAATAAAAAAATCCTGGGACGACACAAGACTTTTTAGCCTGGGACAAGACAGGACTTTTTCAGTGAGATAGTCTCGTCTTGTGGGACGTGAAGTTTGTGCCACTGCCAAGAGATTTACCCACACCCAGGGCCAGAAATAAAAGACAAAGAGTAGATGACAAAGTAGAACGTTGTAAAGAATTCAAAAGCTTAGGTGCGATACAAATGCAGAGCAGGTTAGAGATAATGAAAGTACTAAAATTCTAACGTCTCAAAAAAAAAAAAGATAGTAAAAAAAAAAAAAAAAAAAAAAAAAAAAAAAAAAAAATCACATTAGCACAAACAAATGAAATTATTACTCAGTGAAATAACGGAACAGCGAAGACAGACAGACAGATGCTTTATTAATCCCAGGGGTACTAGGGTGTTGTACCGTGTTAGCCATTATGAATGTAGAGAAAAGCCAAGCAAAATGACACCTTTTATTGGCTAACTAAAAAGATTATAATATGCAAGCTTTCGAGGCAACTCAGGCCCCGGGATATAGCATCAACCACATGCTCCCTCAACCACGGCAAAACGCTTCAGAGAGACTTTCCCGTACGGACCTTGCGGTTCAGAAACAGTTTCATCCCAAGAACTTTAAACACAGTCAAATCAGTCCATCAAGTGCTCCTTGTAGAACTGTTTGTACTTATAAGTACAAACACCTCACTGTAAACTTACACTGCAGTTATAATATTGCACAACCTGCACCACTTTATAAAGCGCGTATTTGCATATGATGACGATATAATTTTTAAGATGAAATGCAGCAAAATATGTTGGATTATATTATATAGATAAAACTAACTTCATTTAAATAATCTGTATTGTTAATAATTAAACATGTGAGGACACAATGCCGCAGCGCTAGCTAGTTCACGGATTGATCCTACCTTGTACTTTATTCTTGCTGGGCTGGTGCGACACTGAAAGAATATTTGTATAGAATAATTTAACATGTACTACGAAGGTATTTCAATGTTCCTTAAAAGTTTTGAAGAATCATCATTGTAAGCTTACAGATGACTTAACTTCTATCACAGAGCTGATTGTGTGGTGATTGGGTATTTGGAGAAAAAAATAGTAAAGACAGGAATTGGGGGTTAGTACATTTGAAAGAGACAGAACTGCTGCAATAATTTCATCGAAGGTCGCGCACAATCACTGTGCCACCGTGTTTCCATGTTTAATAACATGCTTTCATTCCTATCATCACAAAGAAGATATCACGTATACAACTCAGTATTTTAAATATTCAGAGAGCTGTAATATTACGAATGTAATGGAGTCTGTGTCCTGTTGGAGAAAGAGAAAGCGCGGAAGCACATAATGATTCACATACACAGTGAACACAGAAGATCAAATACAAAACAAAGCATTTAACGTGCTACTTTAGTTACAATGGGATTGAGAAACTAGTAAATTAAATGATTTTAAGATGAAGTTTATGATGTTCTACTTTAATGACAAAATAAACTATGTGATTAATGTGGAAATTTCGAGATTAAAGTTGACATTTCTTACTTTTTTCCCCCCACTGTGTGCCTTTTTTTTTTTCTCTGTACCCTAATAAGCTTTCATATGACACTCAGCCGGTGGGCTACGACTCGCCTTTTCACAGCAACTTTGATATCTGACAACTTCTTTTTTATTTCAGGCACTGTGCGACTTTGTGAACTTGAGCTTTCGAGTTTCTCCGACATGCTATGTCACTTGATCGACTTCCTTTTGTTGTTTATACCACTGTTTAAACCAACAAATAGTACGTTTTTCCTTAGCCTCCACTTGGTATTCACTGAAATTCCAATATTTTCCCTGTGCTTTTGCCATGGTCTTTTCACAGAAGGCTGAGCTTAAGGGCTATTTATATTGATTTGCATATTCAAAGAGGCATAATTCTGGGAGGAGTTGGGGCGGGACAGAAGGCGCGTGCAAGAGCATTACTTTTCACACTGATCGGGATTTTTGTAGTGGAAGAACGTGGAAGTTTGTGTACGCACAGATTCCTGCATCTGGATTTTTCTGTGTGCACACACATTCCTGCTTTTGTGCTTACTCCATGTTATAGTGCGAGTTCTACGCACGGCGTTATACATGAGACCCCTGGTGTTTGACTAACTATTTTGCCATCAGAAGTGGCTGTTGAATAAGTAAAATGGGAAAATATACAAAATATAGAAGCTGAAGTAACCTCTGTCAAGGGGAATTTGAAATGGGAAACTAATCCGTACCTCAAGTCGCACAGAATGTTCATTTGTTTTAAGTCAGAAAATTTGCCAGTGCTTTTCATGAAGAGATTTAAAAATGTGTACAATGCACTCTATTCAAGATATCTTAAAGAAAATGAAACTTTCCCAACAATTTTCTGTGAAAAATAAGTGTTCCAAATTGCAACAAAAATGTTCTACTCCGAATAGAGTTTTTTCATATGGATAGACTGACATGAATGACACTTGCAGAAAGTGCTTATTGCATCATATGTGAACACCCCTAAAATAGGGGGCAAGAAATTAACATAAAGAAATGAGGATATGAACAGGTTTATTTTACTTCAATATTCTAAAGACTACAGTGCCGATTATCTGTCCCTGTGTGTATGATGGTGGGTGTGTACGTTTATGTGTCCTAAGGGTGAGACCTTGACTTGCACCATTTTTTTTTTTTTTTTTAATTTTAAACAACGATTTTAATACTTTACATTTTTTTTGCAATCTGCTCTTACATCCTCTTAAATTTAGATAGATTTTTGGTGAATAAACATGCAAGATTTTCACAATTGTCTGTGTCCTAGAACTGTCATCAGCTTTCAAAATTTTTTTTTGGGTTAGATACTCTTTGTGGCTAATTCCAATTTATCAATATTTATTGTGGGTATATGAAGGTGTTTTAGGGGATTTGTTTGATTAACCTGCACATGCGGCAGCCTTTTTTCTGTGTTTAACAACTGATGAGTTGTTACCAATTAACAAGATGTTTTAACAATGTCAGGTGTTGCTTACTGGCAGGTATTGATTAAATATTTGTAAGTTGTACCAGTAAGTTAAAAGTTAAAGTTTGATAAAGGATGGAAGTGCTTTGTCTGGGGACAGGAGGTGCAGTCTCATATAAAATATAAGCCATGGTATATAAAGACCTACAGGATGAAGGAAAAAAGGAGGAAGAGATTCATTACAACTCAAGACAGAGATTGGAGGACAGAAACATGGAGAAAAAATGACTTAGGATTCTATTTTACATGTCTTGTCTGGTGTCTGACAGCCAGAAAGTCCAACAGATACAAGTTTGTTAATGGATAATAAAAAAATCACATTATATTCATAACAAAAAAGAAAAAAAGACCTATCAAAAGTGTAACATTTTTAAACCAATCATCCTATCTAATATTACTGAAATTTGTTGAATATTAAATTTTATCTTGAAAATGACAATATCAGAAATTCAATTTTAGTAGTCAGTAGAACAGACATGAATAAAAGCATAATAAAAATGGCTTTATAACACAGCTTCAGTTCTGTTGACAGCTTAATGATCTGCAAAACTACTCCAGTATTTGCAGACAACTGTGATTACTTCAGCAAGACAATATAATTGAACCCTAGTTATATCAAAAAGGTAGACATAAAATACCCTGCTTAAATTAAAATTCTAACACATAACAAACCCAAGACAATTTTGTGCTCTGTTAGAAGTGCTGATTGCACAACATTATGCTTCTAAAAGAGATAATGGAAGAGATGTACAGGCAAAACAAAACATCACCAAAGCTAGGCAGGAGTCTGCTTTCAAAACAAAGCTACACACAATGTGGAGGTCACAGTCATGAAAGCAAAGAACAAAATATTTTCAGAGTAAACAATTCCAAACAAAGTAAAACAAGTCCATCAGTGAATCTATCAGTAAATCAAGGGACTTGCAGAGATGTTGCTTGTCCCTGTTTTCATAATGTTTTGTCTGTTTGTTCTTTTAATGGCTTTAATGGAAAGACACTTTAAGAAATCAAAGAAGCATGAACTTTACACTGTGGGTCTGTTTTTGATTTCACACATAGCAGAGCTAATATGCCCACTGCTCTCATGAAAGTTTTAAATTATTAAAGACAATCTTGCATATTTTGTTTCAGATACAAGCAAGCATATCTGGCTGATGTTTGTAGTGTAATTACAGAAATAAATGTAGGCATATTTTACAATCAATAAAAGGTTGTGATTCCTTACTTTTACAGGCAGTTAGAATGTACATATACATACAAGCCTCCTTAAGCTAATGCAGGGGTCTGTCCTGGCAGCACTGGGTACAAGGTGGAGAAACAACAGCTGGACAGGATATCAGGATGTCTACTGCAAGGAACACACAATCACAAACTGGAATTGTCAATAAATCTATCCTGGACATTTGAGAAGGTATCTGGCCCACCTGGAGGAAAATGACCAAACTCGACACAGACAATGGCTAGGCACCTGATTTAATTATTGTGATTTATCTTTATTAAAAACATTTTTGACCATGTAATTTTTCTTCTCAAAGTTTGGTTCGACTCTATGAACACAGACAAAACACATCTGCTTGGATCATACATGCAAGGTTTATTAATGAGTATTACGATATAAATGGTGCAGCATTCTTGTGACCACTAATTACTGCAGCAAATTTGAGTCATCGTATAATCAGCATATGTGCACTGAAGTCACTTTATTTTCTTAACTTTACCTAGTCTGAGGAAAATGTTTCCTAAAGCGGGTCCACTAAATTAGAGGGGAAAAAAGGCAAGATAAAATATGTTGCAGAATGCACACGGATGTTTATCCAGTTCAATACTGATAATACATAAAGTTAGTAGAGTTTTCTTCCTTTTCTGTTATATGTTTCCACACTAGAGTGGAAAGTCTGGCTGTACTTACTTGGTCTCATTCCATCAACTGTTCTAACCCTCAGCCCACATCAAGTATTGTCTCTTAAATTCAATAAATGACAGCTTTTCCAAATGAGAATGACTCTGGCATTGTTCAAGTGTTCACTGTCAACACAAAACTAGCCTGACCATGTTAGTAATGCTACATATTACAAGTCAGTGTAATGTTACATACTACAAGTCCATACATAATTGAAAGTTATCCTAGTTCTGAAGCTGAACCATGCTTAATTTTCTACTCAGAATCCTCCGCCTGATAATGCAATGAGCAATTAAACTAACTTTGTTGAGAAAGCAGTAAATTCCAGTTATTATTTTAGTCCTACCAAACCTCACCATTTATAAACAAGTCAGCCATGGGGAGGTTAGTGGGTAAGTGAAGATGCTTAAAAAAAAAAAAAAAAAAAAAAACACGAAAAAGATCTGATGTATTATTAACCTTAAGCATTCAGTATCCTAAAATGAATCATTATAATCATACGGCCCACAATTTGCAAAGCGCACCGGCATAGGAATAAAAATGTTTACATTCAGCATACTAAAACTCCCTCCAAACTGAATAAAAATGGTGTCATTATGACCCAAATTTAATTAACTATCTTAATGAATGTAATATGCTTGCAACTGTTAAAATGTCATATATTTTTTGCTTGATATTAATTTTAAAAAACAACAGACATGATAATGCTTTTACTGTCAGATATTCTGTAAAATAATTTAACTAATAATTTAACCTGTGATTACTATTGTGATTTTGATACAATTATCATGTCGACACATTTTCTACAGCATAAATTCAGACAGCTTCTCTTTCAGAAAGCAAATTCTGATCATAGACTCGGAAGATCAAAAAACAGAATTCCTAATCTTCCAGTTTTAACCAATCAGTTGAAATGAAGCCAGTTCTGTGCCCTTTAGGTTTCTATTTTTAAAAGAATGTCAACCTCTTACTTCGCTTACATATTTTTAACTCATTTAAGTTTCATGTGATAGCACTTAAAAAAGCATACTTGATGTGACATTCCACTCCCACAACCCCAAAAATATCAACTGAAAATTTCAACAATAATGCCTTGACAAAAAATTCAAAGAATTACTTGATGCAATTAATGAATCACTGTGATCTAGTAGCACAGCATTTACTTGTGCATTTTTATACAAAATGAACTTAATTTTTAATAAACTAAAGCAAAGAACTCAAAACAGATACACAGATTCTATGGAAAACCAAGACAGAAGGAAAAAAGGAAAGTCAAAAAATAAAGACAGATAAAAAATAAAGACAGAAGTTGAAGTATCAAATTCTCTAGAAAACAACATGAGATTTTAACAGATCAAATTAGACTAAAACAGTCAGGACTTTCATGGGAATATTTTACCAAAAGAAACATAAAAAGAATAGTTACATACATTTCAATTTAATGTATCTCTGTACACACCTTCCCAGATAATTTGTTTGGGACAAAAGAATTTTAGAAGATACAAAACAGCATGCATATTTTGGGAGAAGTTGGAAGACTGGCATGTAGATCATTAGTTCACACAGAAAATTTGCTTTAATCCTTGCTTACTTTGTGAATTCTGTTTTTCTATTTTTATCTTTTCAGTTGAACCTATTGATTGTTGGTACATGTAAATGTTTACAGTATTTTACTTTACATTATTTGTGTAAGAGGTGGATGGATATTTCTGGAAGCTAGCACTCCATGCATATACAAATACAACTCTAGTTTGCAATCTGGACAAGAACAGGTAATTCAGCCCAACAAAGCTCACCTGTGATATTATTCTAAAATATTCCATAATTCATTGTTCTAATATTTACACAAGACACACAGGAATTCAGACAGTCCTAAATCTTTCAATGTGTGCTACAATATTATAATTTCACATGTCATGTTAATTTAACTGTTAATATCTGTTCTGAGCATATCTTTAATAAATGAACAAAGAAGAAGAATTATTTAAGTGAGGCTGAAAAAAATTAGCAAAAGGTCTGAGGACTGTGTAAGCTACATGGCCAGTTCAATCAACCACTCTCTCACTCTGCCCTTGACAGAGGCACATTATTAGCTTTATAAATAGGAAACCAAGGTCTACATGTGTTAACATTTTATAAATCACTTTGGACAACAGAATCAACTAAATAAATCTAAACATAAAGACTACATACAAAATACTGATCATATAAAAACTTGATTCAAGGGCTTTTTCAGGATTTAGGATAACAGGAAGAATGCATCAGCCTAGCATTTTTCAAAAATAGGATTTGACTTTTCCTTGCTAGTGACTAAGGGCATCTGTTATCTTGGAAACAAGCCACACATTCATAAACTGAGAGATCTTCTACTATCTCATTTTCCTTAAGCTTCGTGGTATTTCTATCATTTTCCACTTAAAAGGTTACAGACTTAGCAAATCTGGGGAAAGAGTGGCTAAAATGTACAATGGAGAAAGTGGAGGGTCAACTTTTAAAATCAGTTCTTAGTGAATTTTATCTGGTTTCTTTTTAAGGTCTTGGCAAATGAGCTATCTTTACACGAATGCTACTTATTCTTTGTTCCACTGGTTTTACTTTTTCCATGCTTTCAATCCAAAGTGTCAATAAATACAACATCTGACTGTGGAAATTATTCAGAGTGACTTACAAAATATTTTGATTTAAAGTAATAATCACAGATTTCTTACCACTGTATAAGGTACTTGTTAAGACAATTGCTTACCACAGCTATGTACAAAATAACAAATGATGTGCCATTGGGAAATATGTTAACAGAAGAATACTGTTAATTTGCAGTATAGAACCTCATAGTGTAGCTATGAAACAATCAAAAAAGTTTAATTCTACACTTGCGGGATAGTAAAGAAAAAAACTAGTCATTATGATTTTGTATCAGTAAACCTGCATAACAGTTTAATACGGTGTGGGTGTATGCATGAGTAGATTCTGCCGTGGACCACCTTGTATCCAATGATTTATAGGATAGGCTCTGCCACAAACCCATTCTTTATAGGCCAAAAATGTTTTCAGCAAACTACCATGATTTTGTTTTTAATTAGATCTATGCACTACCAACTGTCTAAAACAGTAACTTGTAAGAAAATGATCAAATTACAAGTAATTATGACTCAATTATTGTGCTTCACTCTGTTAGTAGTAGGAGCAGTAGAGGTGTCTGATGCTTTCATTCTGTAGCCGTTAAATCCCGAAATGAGTTAGTTCACCAAAAATTCATATTTCATGGTCAAGTTCTTATCATGAGAAAATTTTATGGGCGAGAGATGTGGACATTTAAAAATACACTGTCATCTGAAACATGAATTGAAGCCAATGACTTTTTTTTTATAAAATATGTAAAAACAAATTAACCTTATAACTCAAGGTAATTTTTAAAAGTAAGAAAATGTTTTGAAATTTGCAACCACTTCCTAAATGGAGTATGAATCCCCAACTAAACACTTTTTTTCCCTGTGCTATTCAAATAAGAGATTGAATTTTCCTCAAATGAGTGACTGAGAGACCAGACTGCTATATGTCTAATGATATGCATTAGGTAAAGCTCTAGCCCCCTGGAAAAGGCTGGATCAGAAAAATTAATGGATTTGCTATGGCTTAAATTACATTTATTTTTGATTAAACTAGCCAAACATTTTAACAGTGAACAAGATGTTGCCACTGTTGCCTCACAATTCCCGGAGACTTAGTTTACAACAATTCAAACGAAGTTAGGATGGTTTCTTAAATAGGTACCCTCTATGATCTGTGCAATTCATAAATTGCTAGTCAAAGAACACATATTTTAGCCTACCAAAAACTGTATCAGAATTGCAAGAAAACCATATGCTCACTGGAGCACACTTGTAAGTGTGTCCATTAACACAAGTAAAAAGTAATTAGGATGCAACATGTAATATCACCTTAACACATGCTTTAGGAAAACAAAGACTAAATATTATTTGCCTTCCGAATGCTGGTTGAAAGTCCAAGTCTGTATTTGTGGAATAATTCTAAATTAACCCTGAGATTGCCTGATTAAATTTAAACTGAAAGATGTTAATTTTTTTTACTTTTTCATTTAATGCAAAGCAAAATATTCATAAGCGCTGCTGCCGGTAAGAAATGCCCAAAAACATCAATACTTCATGACAGTGGTTGCTGAAAAATCTCTATAGATCTTTTAATGTAAGTTTATTTATTTAACATACATTTTAAATCAATTCAATTTATTGTACAGTGTTGGATTCGACTTTATAGGGATAGGCTCTGGGCTCTCCATACCTCTCTACATATTAATGTAGAATGTAAAATTTTTCTGGTAAGGAAGACTGAAGTTCAGAAGTAAGGTAAGATTACTCACGAATTGGGTTGCTGGAGAGTGGTGATGTGTTGCATGTTGATTAAGTATTTCACTATCATTTGTACATGCGACAATACTGACCTTATAAACCTTAAATACTATACATGGTCATCTATATCACTGTTGGAATTTTCTGAAGACATATAGCAATACATTATGAACAAATGGCTAGGATTGGCTCCAGCAGACCCCCGTGACCCTGTAGTTAGGATATAGCTGGCTGGATAATGGATGGATGTATACAACTGCTTAGAGTGGCTGTTTCTTTTTCCAAGCTATTTACATTGATATTTATATGCAGGAAGTCTTGGTGGCTGATGTTCTAAGCCCGAAGTGTGTAAAATCTATAAATAAATAGATTAATAACTTTCCAGCCATGTGAAGGAATGCCATATCTTTTGGAGCTCCTTGCCAGTTACAAACATCAGTTCAAGACAGATACGGATTCTCGATCATCTACGTCTTTCTGAAATGTGTGTGGCTTCTTTCCTTGTTAAAATTAATGTAAATTAATGTCTTGGACATGCTGAACAAGTGCATTATTTACAATGTGTTTCTTTTATTAGAACGAGCTCTCTAGAGAGAATTCAGCAGATAAAGAAAAAATTCAGTGCCTGCCCACAATATGCTATCTGTAGAAATACAAAATTTTAAATTATGTGTATCTTCAAATGCTGTATACATATTACAAATACAAATAAAATATTAATCGACTTCTCTGCCTGATCTCTCTGGTATGAGGGATTACTACTAAACTAAACTAAGATCATTGCTTTTTTGAATAATGTTGGGTAAAAAAAAAACAAAACAAAAGAATAAACTGTATATTCTTAAATTTTATTTTCTAACACTTATTCAGATAAAGATTATGAAGAGCAGCAAGGGAGGAAAGGAAGAACCAGCCACGTTATTATAAGATAATACATGTACATATACAATTAAAGGTGTAACTGGAGTTATTTTTCAATGTCTTGCCCCCCAAGTGTCTAAATAAAACTATCATGTCATACATAAGGCAAATTGGTTAAGGTAGACTCATTTTCAGCACTCTAAAATATGAACCTTTAATAAGTGCATAATTTATACAAATGTATGAAAAGTGTTGACACACCCTAACCACATAAAAACTTACTGAAAGGTATTCATTTATTAATTCACATGACACTAATTAAATATAATTATAAACTTACCAAAAAAACATAAGATATAACATATGAAATGATTCCAGGAAAAAAACAATAGAGGCATAAAAATGATACTGTACACTATAGTGATTTAAAAACTATAAAGAAAAAAAAACAAACAATCGCAAACACTCCATAATACACATTACCCTTCAAGGGTTAAACAGTCTACAGAGATGAATGTTCAATTCTTTTCAAAACACTGTAGATAAATTCAGCCATTCTAACTTTAACAGTAAAGGTCTCAGGAGAAAGGGAATGACTACAGATTTATCAATTAATCATTTTTTGGGGGTAGAGGGTAGAGGAAAGAGTCCACTGTGTTTTAGGTATTAAGTACCTCTCTATTATAAAAAAAAAAAATCTTGGAAGTTTGGAAGGAGACGAGACGTGATTTTCTCAGAGAGACACTTTCATGTCCCGTGAGAGGAGTCTTTGTGTCAAGAGATTTAACCATGCCCAGGGCCGGAAATAAAACCAAGAGTAGATGACAAAGTAGAACGTCATAAAGAATTCAAAAACGTTGGCACGGATATTCACTCACGGGCAGTTATACATTGGGTTGTCATGATGTAATTCCAAAAACAGAATCAAAATTCAATGCGATATTGATGAAAAGTGAAAAGAGATTGAATATATGGACATAGGTGATATGACAGAAGTGCATCATGTGAAATGCAGATCATGTGGCACAGCAGCAGCAGCAGGCCAGCAGCTGATCGAGCAAAGAGATTGTAAAAAAAAAACAAAAAAAAACAGTATTTGTTTCCCATTGTATCAACGTTTAAGAGTGGGTTTCAGAGAAGGAACCACAAGTTCCGCCCCACCCCCTTCACAACGTGAGCAGCAGAGATGCGAAGTGGCTGGTGCGTAGCACAGGCCTGTGGCCTGGGTGGGGGTTTGGTAGGGGTGGGCGAGCGAAGCACCCTAGTCTAACTAAAAAGTACTCTTGCTTCACAGTGCATACCCTGATGATCACAATTTCAGGAGCACCTTATACATTCACACTGTGGCTTCTCACCCAAAAAATACTAAAGAAACTAAAAGTATAAGGAAAATAAAGGTTTTAATTACAACTAAAAGCAATAAAAATGTTATAAGATTTTAGAGGTGAAACACAATGAATGAGGCACTAAAGCTAAATAAAAAGACCTTTCACACCTCATTCTGTTTACACGTTCTACCTTTCTCCCTTCTTGCATATCTCTCCTTCCTAATGCTAAGTGAACTCCTAACCCCTCTCCACCTGTTGCTAAGTTCACAGGAGCATTGGCCACTGGCCTCTTTATGCCCAATTCTTGGTATCTCTGGGAATGGCATATCCCTATAAAACCCCTTATGTAGTCTGCCCAGAGCTTCCTCTGTTGGACCCAGGTATACCTGCCAGACAACTGACACATTTTTAACCAAAGGGCTAGACAGACCTACAGAGGGCCTAAAAAGCATCCTTCCACAGCCAGCAATTACAGGGGTGGGGAATGCACAAAGAAAGTATGTACTGTTCTTACACTATATTTAGATCCATTGAATTCTTCAAAGGATGCCTTTTCCTTCACCATCTGGCATCCGTTCTGGGACAGGTTACAAATGGCACTTTTCCAAAGTGCACGTCTGCACCTATTGATACAGGCCCTGACGCCAATCACTTTTACAACAGTATGTTGCTTCAATGACTGTGTATGTCCAAATATGCTGTGCCAACAGCCACAAATATACAATCAAAGTTCTCCTCAGGGAATCTGTTTGGTTGATGAGAGTTTCTGTCCTCTAATGTGATGAAGCACGGTGTACATTTACACTTTCAGATAAGGTGATGCAAGAAAAAATGACAAGCAACAAGCAGAGCACACAGCTCGCCAGTAACAGCAGCAAGCCAGCAGATGATCTGACCAGTTCTCCTTAGCGTGCGTTTTGCCCCCCCCCCCCCCCCCACCTCACCTTTACAACGTGAGCGGCAGAGACGCAAAGTGGCAAAAGGACAGCTGCTGTAAAGGCTTTTAAATGATTGATGCGCAGTGTGACAAGCAGAACACGCAGCTCGCCAGCAGCAGAAAGACAGTAGCTGATCCAACAGCATTTCCTTAGCATGCGTTCAACCGCCTCCCCCTTCACATCACGAGCAGCATTATACGTCCTGCGAGAAACATTTATCCACATCCAAGGCCGGAAACAAAGGACAAGTATTGTTTTTACAAAAGGTTTAAAGTAAAAGTGAAAATACTGCATATGTAACAATTCCCATGAAAATAACAATCTCTTTAAATTGTAGATCAGGTAAACCAAACCTATATATAGGTGCACTGTGAAACACTTTTAGCTTCTGTAGTCTTAAGACCTCAAAGATAACCTTGCTTTCGGAAGAGAGTCTGTCGGACAATTTTAATGTGGAATGTAGAGTACATATTGTACAGTATTCTAAATACAGCAGAGGCATAAAACAGAAATACCCTAGATGAAATGTACTTAATACCACCCTGCTTTTTTAGGGATCGGATACATAAAATGAATCGTAGTGTTCCAGTGATTTTATTTAAATAATTTGTTTTTATCTGTTTTTATATGGATGGCAAAAATAAAAACTGAGTTTATTATCCCTTATAAAAACATTCTGAATTATGTCTCTATACTAAATACATTTCTGTGTAGAATTTTAAAACCTCTTAATGATTCTGAATTTTCTGTAGAATGTTTTATATATAGAATCCAACAGTTAAAAATAATTATGGTCAGCAAAATTTCCACTGTCTGACAGAGCATAAATCCAGTGCTCAAATCACATTGTTCAGCGTAGTGTACTGCACATATTCTCCAATGTTATCTCAGGTGATGTCATATACCCCAAACACATGCAGGTAACTCTACTTAAGTAAAATTCTTACTTGTATGTTGGACTATATGAAGAGATGCATGTTTGATCTGCATGCTCTTTTCCACAACCAGATAATCCACATAACTGAACTTCAGAAAAGGTTGAGGGGTCAAGACAGATGGAGTAATTTATTTAAAAATCATGCAACTCTTTTACATGATTTTATTAATTTTATTAATTTGGAGTCTGTAATCCTAAACAATTGCCATTGTCATACCTGGTCACTTTCAACACTGATCTCAAGATGTATAGAGGGGTCATCAATGAGTTTGAAAAGGTTCCTAATTAGTAGAAAATTACATTTGTTTAAATTCATTTTAAATGACATAATCAACTAATCAGAACAGAATTTAGACAGATTTTAACATCCCAGACTAACAGACACAAACAGTGCACAATGAGAAGGGGCTAGTTTTAAACTGCATGCATAAACTACATTTTGAATACTGATGAACAGGATTATGTTATATACAGACACTTTATTAATTACACACATAAATAAATACAGTACAAATAAAGTCTCAGTACATACTATGTATGCCCTTTTGTCTGTAACATTGGAAAACTAGACTTCAAATGAAAAATGTGAAAAAAGTGTACAAGGGATGTCTGCCAAAAAATATAAAAGTCAAAACCATGAAATAAAAAAAAAAATGGTTTCTAGCACACAGCCCATAAAATGTCCCTGGCCACAAAGACTAAAATTTTCTGTGGCTAGGATTTTTTGTCAGTTTCTTTTTCCTTGTCAACGCCTCTTTAAATTAAAGCTGGAGATGGGAGAGAGACACTAGCCTATGAATTACATGCCTAGGTCACAGATGGGATGCCACCACTCTAACCACTCCATTCTAATTTTGTCTGGAACACTCTCCCTGCTTGGAGGAAGAAAAATGTGGACCCCTGATAGCCAGGGAGAACACCGCTATGGGAAATTGGCCAGCTGGACTTGATAACTTTTTGGGAAGCCATAGCTCGGCAAAACAGCACTTTACAACCTGTTTGGCAAGCATATGATGAAGTATTATGCAGTCCAGATTTTTACGTTCCTTCAACACAGTGCCTTCAAAAATACACGTATCTGGGCTTCATGCAAGCTGCAGTAATTTGTCTCTTAATTTTTCTTCTTTTTCATTAAGTAATCTAAGTAAATTGAAAATATGTTGAACACAAAAATTTTAAATGTCAATGTTTTTAAGACTGTACCAGTTTATGACAGAAATGTAGTGTTTTTTTTCTAGTTTGTTTTTGTCACAAATTACTTAAATAGTTTCAAACTGTATCACTCATGCTTGTCAGGCTTTTCAGGACAGCATAAATTACTACATAAATACAAAACACAGAATCCATACTGAACAAAAATAACTATGTGGCAAAATATGCTACAAATATATATTTTTCTGTTTTATAAAATGACCAGGCCTCTTTACCACTGAGTGTGAAAAAGATCACCGTTCTAACAATACCACACATTACCCCCATCTCACCTCTCACGTTTCCAGAGGATATTGCTATATATGATGCAGGATTAATCAAGGTAGGAAGATTTTCAATGGCTTAGCAGTTGTGTCATTACATTTTAGGTAGTAAAGCATAAGAATCAATATTTATAAAATCTTGTAAAGCATATAAGGTGATTAGCCAAGTCACCAAGCAAGAAAAAAAAAATATTTACTACAAATATTTCCTTTCTGTTTAAAATAGAATTTTTGGTCCAGCAAAACTACAAAAGTACACATGTGAATGTGAATAAACACTGAATTTTATGGATAAATGCAAAAACAAGTAATCCTTTTTCTTTCTGCAAAACACATTGGCAGCACATGTTCCCACCAGATATTTACACAGTATACTGGACATTACCTAAAGTTTGTTGTGAATAACCAAAGTACATAGTGATATTCTATAGTTTCTTAGTAAAAACGATACATTTTACTACAGTACTATTTGAAGACTTGCCACAATCAGAAACGAGACTTCAATGGCATGATAATGAGAGCTAGTGTGCTTAACTGTAATTTGTCACAGAACTAAATACGAACCAAACTAGAGTGAGACTGGAGCTGGTTTCACTAACATTACAGCACAGAAAACAAAAAACCAAAAAACAACCCATGTTTTTCATTAGATCAGACATGTACAAATGTCTGGCCCGAGGTCAGACATAATGCCTGCGCCTTCTTTCTTAAAATGCATTATTTATGGCCTGCAAGCACAGTCAAACAGAATAAATAAATCATACATTCAACATGCAATTCATCTTTTTACCTTATGGTGGCAGCACCACTGTCTAACACAGTGGTGGCGAACCTATGGCACGCGTGCCAAAGGGGGCACTCAGAGCCCTCTCTGTGGGCACGCGCGCCTTCAACCCAGCACAGAGTTCGTTACTATAAAGCCAGAGGGATGCGGGACCGGGATGCTCCCCTCCCAGCTCCCCCTGCGCCGGAGGACTTTTATCACATCACCCTCCCCTCTGTCCAGCAGCCCAATGGGAGCGCTTCCACCCTCTCCTGTCTGGGGTAAGGCGGGCGGCTCACATGCTGCTTGAGGGTGCGGCACGGACTGCAGCCTGTTGAGTCTGTGATTCCCGTGGTGGGGTTGGAGGGGATGTGGTATAGCCGGTCCACAGCTCAAAATTGAAAAGGCCAGTTTTAATAGATAATCGCCGCACTCGCGGCTTAAAGGGGGTTATGGTAGAGTGGCCGGAGCGGTTTCCGGGAGCTTTGTGATGCGGGCGGTCCTCGCTTAAGCGCACAGGTGAGGAGTCGTCCGAATCTGTAATTGTTGCCGGGAGATGCTAATCGCCACACCTGATCCACGACCCCGTAATATAGAAGAGAAACGTGAGGTGGATGGAAAGGGGATAAAGAAAGAGAGAGATAGAGAGCGAGCGCACATGGGAAAGGGAATGTAAATGGAAATGGGGGTTAATGGGAAAGACCTGCGTGAAACACTTGAGAAGATAGAAGGGATGACAAAGGACAGCACAGTTACTTCTGAAAATGGAATCCTTAAAGTGTGGAATTCTCTGCCAAATAATTTTAAGTCAATGAGGGCACTTGGGATTGCTTTCCTTACTTTGTTTGGAACATCTTATGGTTGTGAGCAGCTGTTTTCATGCTTTGAATTATATCAGCGTTTCTCAACCTTTAAGTACTTGCGACCCAAGTTTTCATAACAGTTTTAAATGCGACCCCCCAAACGTTTTTTTGAAACCCTAATAAAATGTATTCCTATATTTTTTGCTGCCAATACACCACTACAAGTTTAAAATTTCCCTACGAATACCGAACTTACGCCACATATGGCAACATTCGTGCCCCCTTTTTTGTTACTTTGCGCGGCCCACAGTTTGAGAACCGCTGAATTCTATCAAATCTGACACCAGAAACAGACTAACAGATGACCTGAGTGCTGCATGTGTTGCTCTCAAACTTACAAAGTGTGAGCCAAGGTTAGACAAATTATCAGCATGCATACAACAGCAAAAATCACATTAATTGTTCAAAACCATACCGAATGCAGACTTTTACCTTTCAATAAAAAGTTGTTTGTATCATTGAAAGCTCTGTTATTATGTTTTTCTTTTAAGACAAAAGATGTTAATGTATGAGTTGTTTTCAGGTTAAACCTGTCAGTATTCAGGTTAAATTGCCGTGTTGGCACTTTGTGATAAATAAGTGAGTTTTAGGTTGCAGTTTGGGCACTTGGTTTCTAAAAGGTTCGCCATCACTGGTCTAACAGCTATAGAGTGGGTAGAGTTACCTCATAACTGTCTAGCTGTATGACATTCGCTGTGACCCTTCAACTGTCAGGGCTACAGCAAGTAAAAAAAGGAAAACTGATAATGAAGGCCACCGCTTCCAGGAGATGTGGAAATTACAATACTTTTTCACTAAAAACCGAAACAACTGTGTTTGCCTAATTTGTCATGAGACAGTTGCCTTGTTTAAGGAATATAACGTAAAGAGGCACTACAAGACAAAACAGACCATGCTGAAAAAGTAAAGCAATTTCAATATAGCTTAGCCACACAGCAGCGTTTCTTTACGCGGGCCCACATGTCAAATAAAAACATCACGAAAGCAAGCTACGAAGTGGCTATGTTAATTGCTAAACATGCCTTCGGTAAAATGTTTGCCGAGTTTATTAAAGACTGTATTATGAAAATAGCAGAAAACATTTGCCCCAAGAAAAAGACAGAGATGGCTAATGATTGCCTAGCTCATAACACTGTGGAATGGAGAACTGAAGGGTTATCATCAGATACTAAGCAACAACTGGGAGACACGGCAAGGAATTTTGGTTTCTTTCATTAAACTGCAATGAAAGCACAGACGCATCAGACAGTAATCAGTTACTGATTTTTTGAAAGGTGTGGATGATGACATGAACATAACAGAAGAGATGCTTGACCTCCAAAGCCTTAAAGTCTAAACAGGAACCGATTTATTCCTTGCTGTTTGCTCAGCTGTCGATGATATGAAACTATCGTAAAGTTACTAGGATCATTACTAATGGTGTGCTTGCCATGGCTGGTGAACAAAGTGAATTGTCCACACTGATCTGTAACAAAGTCAGCAAAGAAGGAGGCAATGCTATTAAACTTCATCGCATCATTCATCAGCAGATTCTTTGCACTAAACATCTAAGACTTGATCACGTTATGGACAATATTTGGCTGAAAAGGGACAAATGATATAAGAACTGTCAGATACCGAATGTGTGGCAGACTTGGCTTTTTGGGTTGACATAACTAAAGCATCTGAATGCACTGAACTTCAGCCTTCAAGGACAGGACACAATGACGAGCCAACTATATGCACACATCAAAGCTTTTGGAATCAAGCTACAACCTTTCCATTGACACATGTCACAAACAGAACCCTGCACCACACATTTCCCAGCACTGCAGGAGGTCATGATCGGCAATATCAGTACACAAAAGAAGAGGTATGCAGCAGTCATTGTATCCCTTCCTGGGGAACTTTAACGACCGCTTTCGGGACTTTGCTGCAATTGAAAAGGACATGTTGCTGTTCACTTCTCCCATCAGTGTAGACCCTGATGATTCTCCACTTCACCTGCAGCTGGTGCTGATTGAGCTACAATGTGACAGCGAATGGTGCAGCTGACACCAGCATCTCTCTCGTGTGCATTTTTACTGGCAACAGGATAAAGAAAAGGTTTACAGAAATGCGAACATTTGCAAAGAAAATGCTGAGCTTATTTGGTTCCACATATTTGTAGGAGCAGACTTTCTCTGTTATGAATTTAAACAAGAACCACTTGAGATCAAGACTAAGTGACTTCCCATCTATATTACATTTTGCGCATGTCAACAACCATTGCTCTCGAACCAGAACTACCCTGTGCACTGAAATACAGATCTCGGTATCACCCTTCACATTAGTGGCAATAACTTACATGTTGCTCAGTCATCAGAAATTCACAGAGTTTTATTTTACAGAGATTCTGAGTGTTTTGAACTTCTGTTAGAAATTCAGATAGCTTATGTATATTCTGATTTGTCCATCTGAATACTTACATTTGATTCCTTTGTTGTTTGCTGTGTGAAAATGAAAGTATTAATTAACAGTGTATTTATAATGATCTTGTATTGTTTTAAATAACACTAGCCGAAGCCCGCCGTTGCATACGGCGTTGTAAGAATAGGAGCAGAAAACGGTGAAAAAGGAATTCAGTAGGAAACCACCATCGCAGTATAGCAAGGCGCGAAACCAATGGCAGTGGTCGAGAGAGTACCTTCCTGTAGCAGGCTACGGAAAACATAGACATATATAGATAGACGCCGCATTCACTGTGTTGCCCAGTCGACACGATAAGTCACCGCGTCCGCCCTATCGCGAGTGGTAAAAGTGCCATTTAAACTAATACAGGTAGACGTGGAAACAGGGTTTTCTGATGAAAAAACAATAATGTTTTAAACAGTATCGTTTACATACAACAGATTTTGGCGAATCGTTTACATGCAATTATTTATATCCATTTATACACTAATAATGGCAATTATTAAATAATAATAATTATTATTATTAAATAATTCCTCCTGTATAAGTAACATTTCTCGGACTGCTTTCTTCCATCTCCGAAACATTTCTAGACTTCGTCCTGTTCTTACGCAACATAGTACTAAAGTATTGGTTAATGCCCGAGTCACCTCACGTATAGATTACTATAATGCTATTATTCTATCTGTCATCCCACAAAAACATATCCATCGCTTACAATTTATTCAAAATTCTGCTGCCAGGATAATAACCTGCTGTTCTAAATCCACTGAACATACTACACCTATTCTCTCTCAACTTCACTGGCTCCCTGTTAACTACAGAATACAATACTAAATACCGCTCTTAACATTTAAGGCTCTCCACAACCTCACTGATCTCCTACAGATTGACACTCCTCTCACTCACTCCGATTCTCATCTGCAGCTCTACTTTCTGTACCACACATCAAACTCTGTGCTATGGGAGCTCGAGCATCTCTCCTAGTGCTCCTCAACTCGGGAATTCTCTTCTCTCTCATATACATCAGCTCGATTCAATAACACATTTTAAAACTACCCTCAAAACTTATCTTTTCAAACTGGCATACCAATTGTGAATTTTGCACTGTTACTGCCAGTTATCTTTGTTTGTTTGCTAATTATTGCTGTTTGATTTAGCCTACTCTTTAGCCTCGAGAGCGACGATGGACGAGGAAGGAGGATTAGAGATGGCGGGCGGGGCTCTGTCGTGCATTCCCCATGACGCAGGGGGAGGGTTAGAGTGGGCAGACGGGGCTCTGTCGTGCATACCCCATGGTCGGGCGATTTGGTCGATTATATATATAGAAAAGCAGCCAGTATCGAAAAGAACAATGAAAAGTCAACGTGGCTCTGAGGTTCATATGGACTGTAGCAGAGACGAAAGCGAGTGAGGCTGTGTTTCGTGGGGTGTTCCGTGCGGGCACATGAGCAGGCAGTACGCATGCCTTGAGAGCGAGGGTGGACGCGACAGGAGAGTTACAGTTAGTGGGCGGGGCTCTGTCATGCATATCCCATGGTCTTAGAGTTGGTGGCCGGGGCTCTGCAAGTTGGCGGGCGTGGCTCTCTGTCTTGCATGCCCTTAGTGAATTATATATATAGATCATCAAGGATTATTGGCCCTTGGGCACTTTCACATTATCAAATCTGTCCCTCCATGAAA
This sequence comes from Polypterus bichir lapradei, assembly GCA_026402145.1. Lineage (NCBI taxonomy): Eukaryota > Metazoa > Chordata > Cladistia > Polypteriformes > Polypteridae > Polypterus > Polypterus bichir. The sequence goes on from JANRMT010062820.1 coordinate 262,458, forward strand.
AAGGTTTGGACACCCCTGCATTAGATTGTGCTGTATGCACATTCAAATCTGAACACTAGGTATGCTTTGACCTTGTGCTTGATTGGACAAACAGCTTGATTTCCTCACATTTCACCTGGAACACCTTATTGATTGATATCTAATCATATTTTAAGCAGGTAAATGGCAGCTCTCTCTCTCTCTCTCACACAAACACAGAAAAAAAAAAACTTACAGCAAAAAGTTAACATTTTTCAGTAAGCTCTAATTCTATACCAATGACTGATATGTATGCAAAAAAATTATTTCTGGTGTCTTTTTGCCATAAATACCTTTGTTTTGACAACTGCCTTTGTCCACAAAGTCCCTTATGCCCTTACTGGGAATAACAAAGGTTTAGAAACAGATGTTACTAAAGAAACAAATACATGCTTTTAAAGGCCAAGACGAGAGGCCAGTCCCTCAGTCAAACTGTATCTACAGCCATGAAGCAAACTTCCTAATTCCCTGACACAAGGCAAAGAGGAAATCACATGGAATTTCCTGCAGGAGCACAAGCCTTCATAAATAAAGGGAACATTTCCCAACCCACATGATATTCTTCAACAGTTACATGAGGAGGTCTTAAACTATCAGACACTAAAATAGATTTGCTACTACATATACAGGGTACACTTCTACTACATTAATAAAATTAAGCTATGAAAAGCTTTTTTAGCAATTTTAATGATTATAAAAGAATGTGATATGCATGCAAATACTGGTTTCTTTCATTACCTGATTACTGACAGTAATTCGTTCTTCCTTCCAATTTCAAACTAAATACTAACCTGAATCAGAACATTAGTATAAGTCAACAATGAAAAAAATGCTACTGCTATTTCAAAATGTAATCTTTTAGTTAATTCAAAATAAGCACATTCAAAAATCTGAGCAGATTAATCCTTAGTATTCCATGTATTTCTGAAAGTATTATGAAAGGCATTATTTACTGAATAATGAAGCATCTAACATACACAGTACAAAACAATTAGTGAGACCTTGTGGCCAAGACCCTGAGTTGTAAAACACATTGAAAATTGTTAAATTCTTACTACAGATTCACTCGATCTTAATCAGTTTCCTTAATTGTCAACACCTTTACCAACAGAAGCAAGAAAGGTGGTCTAATAAGACAGATAGATGGATAGAAACAGTTTACTGCCGAGTTTGGGTTGTGAACATGCAGCTTTGCATATCAATGTTCAAGCCTTTAGTGTCCGAGGAGCAAACTGTCACAAACCAAAGACGAAGATCAACAATAAACTTTACAAGTAAACAGCCAATACTTTTAAACAACTGAATATAGTCATGGAAACAAACATAGCAGTTGTGAAGGCTTCTGACATTAAGAATTATGATCAGGTCAAAACAACTAAAGGTATGTAGCTTTTTTGCAACATTAGAAGATGACTAGAGTCCACACATCCAGAGGGTCTAAAGATTATTGAGACCTACAGGGACATGCACTATTTATTAATACCAGAAACGCGCAGCATTTATGTATTCATTTAAGGTGAAAGAATTCTGAGCTCACAAGTTATCAATTGTCACTAACCAGTTAACCAGTGATAATACACTGATATTATATACAATTTCAGGCATAACAAGTAATTTTTTCCCCTAATTTTGGGACTGTATTTTCAGAGAAAAAGGACACTATGTTAGCTCACTACCACACAATGAGTCTGTGTCATGAGACAAGTTAGGGGGTGCCAATTGTTTTGATTATTTAATCCTGTTTAGTAGTGGCACAACCAGTGTTGCACAGGCTGGTGTGGGGGCTTGCGCATGCTGGCTTGTGCTGGTTGTTAATTGAGGATTTCCGGGTGGTGCAATAGTCAGGAGGCAAAGACTAAGCACAAAACGGTGCATAAAATGCAGCAGGTTATTGAAGAAAGGACAGGGGGAAAAATGAAACTGAAAGAAAGTGGGGCTGTTGTTCGATTAAAAACTGTCACTATGATAACACAATTAAATGTTTTAATTGAAATTAACTGCATATCAATCATAATTTATCATATTTCCTTCAAGCATATTAATATTTTTCTATTACTTATTTTCTAATACAAAACAATTTTAAAATTACTTGCCTATACATGTTAAATTATTCCAGTTATTTTAAGGAAAGGCATTGTTTCTGTTCCACAAAACCTAACGACCACCAAATAATTCCTACGCCACAAGCACCCCCACCCCCACATTCACCTTCACCCCAGGGGTTGCTATAATATTTGGGAAAGCCAAAAAGTATGGTTTAAACTGCTATGTTACAAAGCAAAATACCCAAATCACTAACAATTACACAAACAATTAAATTACACAATTAAAAACAAATGTAAAATCATGGCTCAGCTTTTGTGCACAACTGGCACTGTTATAGTTCAGGTTGTGCTTAACTACAACTCATATAGTAAGTCAAATTCTGGAGCTATTACCAGAAGAGGAGAAGTCCTTAATTAGATTAAAAATGTGTATAAATTAGCCTTTTAAATACCATTTGGGTTATTTATTTAGAGGTTTTAAACTGCACATTGCCAAAGAAGGTATAATTATGAATTAGTATAAAATCTGCAAGAGCAGACCTTATCTGACCAAGTGTATAACACAGCTTCTGGCCCAGGCTTCGGCCTTGTCACAACTGGATTACAGCAACTCACTACTAGCAGGAGACACACATATGCCATCAAGCCACTGCAGAAGGCCCAAAATGCAGTGGCCTGTCTTCTATTCAACCAATCAAGGTGGCTACATTTCACTCCTCTGTTCAGGTTGCTACACAAACTCCATGTAGAAGCACTCATGACTGTTGGTTCAAATTCTAAAGAGTAGACACTTGTGACGTGCTAGGCTCCTACTCACCAACACAGGTCTGCCAGTAACAAGAGACGGGTGATGCCATCTCTGCATGGTATCAAATCACAATCTAGACTCATTTCATATGTAGCTCCTAGCTGGTGAAACAAGCTGCCCATCTCCATCTGAACTCTCAAGTCCCTCAATGTGTTTAAGAACAAATTAAAAAGCCTACTGTTCTGTAAATATCTTTCAAATTGTTAATGAATGTTCTTGCTCTGTGGATATCCATCATATTGATAACTTTTTGTTATGCTTGCTTTACAACTCTTCATTTGTGGTGATTACATTTTGTAACCAGTCCTGCTACACTTGTTCAAGTCCCTAGACTTATGTTACTCGATTGTGTTGACCTCCTTTGTTGGTCGATTTGGATAAAAGTTGTCTGCTAAACAAAACAATGGAAATGTATATATATATATAAAAATTAGTAACTATCTTAACCTTAAGCCCATTTTGAGGTTGGCCCCAAATGGAAGGAAATATCAGCATGATCAATTTGCACTGATTATTGCCCTAGTTTTATTGGTTATAGAGTATAATATGGGTTGTAAGAGCCAATCTTAGAAATTTAAAGTTTTGAGTTAAACTCATATTAATGTTTGCTTAATTTGAATAGAACATAAATTTCTTTCATAGTCATAACTTATGGTATAGTCTTTTCCCCCTATAAGTTAGCAAGAGATAGAACCTTCTTACTGTAACTGAGAAACAGTGTGACAATAAGCTCAGTTGTTGTTTAGAACAGGTCCCAGTACATAGGGACTTAAAATACTTATTTTAAACTTAGAAATGGGATAAGCATACAGTTTTCTGACCGTTTTGAAATGGTTCAGAAATGTTAAGTAAATAGTTACGATTTGAGATGTAACAAGATTAAGCTTAGAATGGAACTTTTCTTAACATTAATTTTTCCTTTTTTGCTATTTTAATTTTCCTTTTTTTGTGTGAACTGTTTTACTTTAAAACTTAACTAAACTTTTAAAAACGAAGATATTTTGTCTGTGGAATAATTTCTGCGTGTCAGGCTTTTGTTGAATCCCATTTTTTGAGTTGAAGCTGCTGAACTTTGGTAATTTTAGGAAAACGCAGCTACATGGGCAAATGTAGGTTATAATGTAAGCTACAGTAGTTATAATTAAACAACAACATACCACATCTGCTTTGAGGGAAGTCTGAGCAAGGTTTAAGGAATTGAATTGAACAATTCCACTCTGTGTCATATGCTATTAAGCTGCTTGAACATTAGCAGCACCTGCACTGTGCTTTTCAAATTTAGACAATCCTCCATCCACAGAAAAAGCTTTACAGAAAGTGTTTTCATTGTTAGGGACAGAGCTAACCCACTATCATTCTGTCTCAGATCTATACCACAACTTATGTTTCACAGGAGGATTTCAATTAGCAGACATCACTTCATGTAGCGTCTTTCTCTGAACGTTCCACTGTATTGTGCCATGTGACCTTTTTTTTTTTTTTTTTTTTTACAGCAGTTAATGTCTGCCTGCATCATAATGGCAAGGATAATGTTGACTTGCGGTCTCACTCTGTGCGCAGTGCTTGTACATCTATAACATTAGTGCAACACGAAAATGAAACTCCTTCATTCCACTTATATAACTGGTTTGATTTTAATTGTTCTCATGTTATTCTCTCTACATTGAAGAGCTAGTGTATAAATGAAAAGATCTTTAACATGGGAGAATCCCGTATTACGAGCTACAGGTGGCAACCCTGCTGGTGCGTGTGGGGTGAAGTTCATGATCAAGAAACAACATAGGAAACAATCAATCGCCAGGGACATGCTACTACTTAATAGACTTGGATTCTGTTGGAGCTGCTTCATTACACATAAATGTTTTGTGCATTAATCTGACATGTTAACGGTGGTTAATCAGACCTTAATCCTTAAGAAAGCGATCACTAGTTTGGGAGAAGAAAACCAAGCAGGAAGAATTGGGCAGCACCATACTGCTGAAGAGTTTATGGAGTGCAGGATGGAGGCTGGAGGAGCTCCGAGAGGTGGTTGTGCTTTCGGCAGCTGATGAAAATAAAAGGCAGAGTTGGCAGGAGGGTAAGAGAAACAACAGAGCAAGTTTTAGGATGGGGTCCCAATGCAGCGGCATCTGGGAAAGGGCACAGCACACTCAGGAGTTGTGGTGACTGACTGAGGAGGCAGCTCAGGATCCGTGGATCCCAGCCGAGACTGTGGATTGGAGGGATGTGAAAGGATGTGACGGGCAGCACCCAAAGAACACCCATGAGTACTGACAAGGATTCAGGAAGAGAAAGAAAGAAAATTGATAATTTTAGCTTTCCTCATTGAATTTTAACCTATATAATGGAATACAAATTTTAAAGTCTCTCAAGACACATTATTGTTTTTTTATGGAACAGTTTTATTGATTATTTAATTGCACATTCTTAATTAACTTTATATTCTGTCTGGAATAAACTGTTATTCGTTTGATTAGTAAGTCTTGTGCTTGCTTACTCCTTCACCTTAACATATCTTTAGTCGTGACTATTGATATCCTCGGAAGACAGTAGTGTGAAGGCTGCGGGCACATGGGGCATCACAGTGCATTAACATATCTTTAATAACCCAGTTATTTTCTGAAACCTGGTTTCTAAAATGACATGTAAACCATTATTCCTGCTAAAGAAACCTAGTTATTGTTTTCTGAAACATCTGGTTAGCATGTAGATATCTCCATGAGTAACCCAGTTATCCGACAATGTAAATCCTTGACCATGGTACAGTTAAGGATTTAGTAGTCGGCACGTATCTGTTGCACTCAGTTTGCTGTTGCACTCTGTTTGCACATACTTTATCTTTTGGACACTTCTACCTGTGGCTGCTAAATTTCCTGATCCAATGCTTGGGCAATTGCATTATTCCTATACCTGTTTGAAATAAATTGTGTTAATACAGTATTTCAGAAATCGCTAAGTGCACAATCTCAGGATCAGTGTTTATCGGGGAGGGGGGGGGGGGAACAAGTTAAAAATAAAGTGTTATGTAGTCAGATCACTTTTTAAATTAACGAGTAATCTAGTGCAATACTTACTATATTGATGGAAAAATACCTGCATTATTATTAACCAAGCAACACTGGGTGTAAGGCAAGAAGCACAAATACCACTATGTCGCTCCTTTGCAGGGCTCAGTCATACAGCAAAGTAGAAAAGAGTGTGCTAGTAACAATCTAGTAACAGAAACATATTCAGGGTTAGAGTCAGAAAGGCACCACTATTACACGTGAAGTGCTTGCAAACCAGTTTGAATTTTCCCTTTATGTTTAAAATTTTAAATGTTACATCTCACCAGTAAGGTTTCTACTAATTCAAAAGCCACTTCATCACTTCACATTGTCAGGCACAAGCAAGACAGTCATACTACATGTAAAAATGCTATGAGGAATAGTCATGGTTTGTGTACTTTCAGTACAGGCTTGTGTGAAGACACATACAGTGGTGGAGCCACTAATTATTACAATGTGATTATTTAGGGCATTCAGGTGCCTAATCTCTAAAGCACTCCAAGATGTGACACCCATATTGAAAAAATGCCAAATTTAGGGAAATGATACTAGAGACAACAAACAGGTTTAAAGGCTGTGGACAAAGTTGTTGAGTAACAGAAACAAAATCTTTGATGCACATTTTCTCACTCATTTGTTGAATCACAAATGATGTAGAAGAAACTCAAGTAACATGATCATTTAACATAAGGAGGGCCACAGTATAAGCAAATAATAGATTCACATTCTCATATTGTTTTTCACAGACTTGTATTTGATTAAGGACTTAATTAACTCCAGCAGGACTTTGGCTGTGCTGGAGTTTATTAGTTTATTCTTACTCCTTGCTCATTCTGCAGAATACTGTGAGAAGCTGGAAGTTATGAGGCAACACATATGCCATACCAGGTCACTGCTCCCTGAAATAAACACATTTACTGATGTACAACAGGGGCTTCCCAGGGTATTTGTTCTCGATATTCCTCTATCCAAGAAATGCACAGACACTATTTTTTTCCCCCCCAAGAACACTTGAGTAACAGGGCATTCCTGCTTCGAGCATCTGCCTCTTAAGCTTTAATCTCTTGAAAGAGGAATGTAATGAAGTGCATCTTATATACAGTACATGAGGGACACCCATATAAACGCAAGGATGCATGGCTGAGGGTAAGTCCATAAACTGCAAAATAATTCATCTACACAATAGGTTTCTTGCAGTGATGCACTCATAACAATTCTTGTCCAATGCCAAAATTTCAGAAAACACTGGCTGCATAACAAACACATTTTCCTCACTTATTCTTTGCCACTGTTTGAAATTCATTGCATAAGGCCAAAATTAAATAAGTTCACTTTGAATTTATAAAAATGAAATAGGTTTTACTCTGTATTTATGTTTTTCAATGAAAATGAATTATAAAACTACAAGTTGCTGAAAAATCCTTTAATTGTTGAAATCAATGTTTTTTGAAAGGACATATTAAAAAAATAAGCTGAAATAAATTTAAATAATTAAATGTAAATAGTAAATAACAACTTACAGTATAAAAGTGAAGTGGAGTTAACTTAGAATTTTAGGCTGGAAGGCAGATCGTTTCCTAAGCTTAACTAAATAATGCTGCTTTGCATTCTGATTCAGTCTACAATAGCATGATCATTTCTCCTGCTCCTTACTTTGACCATTTCTTTTTCTAAATACATTGTGGTTTCTCATAGTATTATCACTGTGACTGATGTTTCTTCTAGTAAACAAACCAATAAGATCCTCTAAAGATGGAGCCATTACCCACAATGATGCAAGGTGTGGTGGTGTGTTACTCATTCCCTATAAAACAAGAGGCAGTATGGAAAGTGTCACATATACCCAGGGCTGTAGAGCACTAAAAAATATTCTGTAAATATTTTGGCATTTTTACTTATTCACCCAAACAACAAGTGTACTTTTTTTTTGCTGAATATTTTCATTGTCCTTACAGTAGTTCCCTGGTGTCTTTTATTTGCGTCTTTTGTTGAACATGTTATATTATGTATAATCCCCAATCCTCTCCCGCCCTTCAGTTTTCTGTGAAGCATCTTTCCATGTGAAGTTAAGTGATTGAAAATCAGCTACTACAGAATTTGTTTAGGTGCTCTGTACATGAAAGTGGAAATTTTGGTTAATACTAGAGTGTTAAGACAAGTCTGATACCCTTATGAATTGTTATTTTCCTCACTCTGAATGGGATGGAAACCATTTTTTAAGCAGAGTAATTCGAATCTCATTGCTAGGGCTCTTTCTTTGGTTACAGCTATACCCTGTGTAGAACACACATGCAATGACCTCAGATTTATGAAAGCTGACTTTTCGATTGAATAGGTGCGCCTTGTCCTATGTAACAAAACATGCTGCCAATGTACAAGAGCCTGTGGCCACTGTTGCGTGCAAGGGTGTTATATGGGACTAATTTTTTTTTAATCCCCACTTGCCTGCTTTCTTAAGTTTCTTCAAGCTCTTATTTGCTTAAGAACAGTACCAATTTAGTCCTGCATGCAGCACTAAAATACTTTAAGGTGTAGGATGTTAACGTTAGACTCTGTTATGCTCACAGAAATGTATACAGCTAAATGTAAAAAAGTGCTGCATAAATTCAAATTTGCACAGACTATCATATTTCCAATTAAAATACAAATTTTTTTGGTCACTGTGTTTGTTGCAGATGAAAGTTTTGTTAAGTCATTGGACAGAAGTAATAGCAGCTGTTTACTTTTCATATTAGAAACAATGGGTTAAAAATTAATATGTTGGGAGCCTTCTCAATGTCAGCGATGTGCTCTCTTCAATTGCCTCACACCAAGATAAACTTTTACACTAATCTACCTATGCGGCCCGGCTTCGCAGGGTATGTCTTCTTGTCTGCATGCTGTGTTGGGACATACCATCTAAAAATACAGGAGAACCCCAATTATCTGTGTTTCAAATAAACAAGGTTCTGCATTATCTGTGGAAACTTGCAAAAATGTAATACACTACTTTTCTTAAGATTCACAAAAGCTTTGCTGTAAATACCTTACCAAGTTCACACATACTTTACTTTTAACCTTGTTACATTTTATTATTTTAACTTCAATGTGAGACAAACCACTCATATTAAAATGCAACTACAGAAATACACATTTTTTTTCTTAAAACTATTGCATGTATATCAGCTGTATATTGAATGATGTACCACAAAAATAAGTGTGAATGTGAATTTTTCTTTGTTTACTTATAACATTAAATTCACTAAGATATGCAAAGAGGTATAAAAGTGATACTGTACCATATAAATTGGCAAAATCTTTTATATACACAATTTTGCATTCAAAATTGCCATGGTCATCAGATTTGAGTTTTCATTTATCCGAGGTAACAATGGTCCACATTACCTTAGAGAATCAGGGATGTACTGTATTTATTTATACTTATGCAGCTACAGAAAAAAACAAAAAAAAAAAAAAAAATTAAAGACACAAATTACTTTAGGGCAGGGGTGCCCACACTTTTTCGGCTTGCAAGCTACTTTTAAAATGACCAGGTCAAAATAATCTACTACTTTTACTTGAGTACATTTGTGAAGAAGAAACGCTACTCTTACTCCGCTACATTCGGCAACACTCGAATCGTTACTTTTTTCCCATTAGATAAAGTATGACAGACAATTTTCAATCTGCTCTGTAGCATATGCTGTCAAGTTGCACACACACCTTCGCTTTCATTGCGTCTCCAGCTCTGACGTGAGGTTTTGGATGTTCCCCCAAATCAAGGCACTGTAGCTTTGAGGACAGATGTTGCATTTTTCATTTGAAAGCATTAACTGAGCTAATCATATTGACCATGGTTTTCTCTTTTCCTTGCAGCTGTAAATTAAGCTCATTCAACATGTTGGTCAGATCGGAAAAAAAATGCCAGGTCTAGTGGCCATTGATCATTATTAAGTTGCTTGTATTCTGAATGTTTAATGACAAGGAGAAACTCCTTCTTTCTCCAGCCAGGGGTCTTGAAATCTCAGCAGGAATTTCTCCCTAGCCATCTGCCTCAACGAAGGCATCTTTTAATCACCTTTCCATCTTGGAAGGACTTCTTATACTTAATGATCAAGTGACTCACCCGGAATGATGCTTCTATGTGTCTGCCTTTGCTTTTGAATACAGCCGAGTGAAAAATGACGGCTGTCCGATTAACTGCAATTTTAGTTCCCTCTCCTTTCTCTTTCTCAGATCGCTTTTCAGAAGGAAGTCAGTTTCGTAATTTTTATGAACAGTTCGAAAGTGCCTTTCCACATGTTCCTTCTTTGAAATATCAATGCAAGATTGACAGATCAGACTTACGCACTTCGATTGTGACATTGTGAGAGAAAAAAATCCTCTTCCAATTCCACATCCAGCCCATAAACAAGTTTTTTTTTAAATCCCTTCTTTAGTCAATATAAATTGGAAGGCTAACTAGATCACTTAGATAGCCGGAGTTTTGCAGTAGCTCGCGCATTTGATTGTGTGTGCGGGATGACCAGTGTGTTAGAAGAAAAGACATCTCAGACTGGCCGCCCTGTATGTCAATCAAGTGGCAAAGGCCATGGCGAGGATATATGATAGACTAACATTTAAAAAAAAATTTTTTTGAATGCAACGCGCTCTACCTGCACTACCTTTCCGATCTACCGGTCGCACTCCTGCTTTAGAGGTCCATCATATTTCATCTCTTGGTCCCTTAAAAAAACAATTCCGTACCACAAATAAATAAGCCGTACCCCATAGGATTACAGATCTCTACTTTGTTTTATTTAGTCCTGTATTTACACATACTGTATTTAATCTGCATCCTTGAAGGAAAATCTCATTAAAGTGCGAGTAACAAGACACACCAAGGATGCATTTCATCTCCTGTTCCATATGTTTGTATTCATGGAAAGCATGTCAAGGTGTAGGCGTGCCTCTAAGAATAACTAATCTGGAGCCTTCAAGGAAGCACCTCTGCTGTTTGTGGTCGATACTATTGTTTCAGCTTCGTTTGACTAAACTCCAAAAGTGCAATGGAGTAGTTTGCAGAAAAGTCAGCACTTACAAGTATTAGTGTGTAAAATAGACTTTTCAAAGGCACAGTTTAATCTCTGCAGTTGAGGGGGAGGGTTGTACACAGGTTGATAGCTGCTGACCCCAAAAAGAAGATTTGAAGACTTTATGTTTGTGCTCACAAATTGAGGGTGTGAACAATTGTGAAACATACTGATACAGTGGTGGAAGGATTGCAGACAGAGGGACAAAGTATAGCTAAAGCTTTAGATTTACTGGTCAAATTCCTATTCCTCCCCTAGGGTTACAAACTTTAGGACATGACCAAATGTATCAGACTTTAGGTACAAGCAGGCAAAAAGGCTATAGGCTTATAGGGTTATTACTAAGTACTAGGTACAATGAAAGTCTTACTTGCATAAGCTAATCAACATGGAACAAATTACCACTTGAGAAAGATAACAGGCATGTTTTCTGTAATCAGGTAGGACATCTAACTTGGCTGCTTCTCTTCTAGCTCAACAGAAACTAGTTCTTATAATCTGGACATTTAGTGAGGATGCTCCCTTACCACTAATCACTCCCTAACTTAATGGAACCATTATCTTACTGAACTGGACTGAGGATTCTTAGAAAAGGATTTGGAAACTGTTACAAGGCATGAGGAAATATAGCCCATTTAATTAGGTCTGATGTAACCTTGACCCTTGAGAGGACAAGTGGAGTGAAAATGATCAAATGTCAGAAAAGAAACCAGAAAACACTGGGGTTTATGCCTAGCACTTTGTACAACACAGACATGCCTTACTGTTGATAATAAAGAATGTGAATGTGGTAGTAAGGTTGGTGGAGGCACAGAGATGAAAGATATCCAATGGGCTACTGTTTCTAAATACTGAGGTCTACAGATGTGAAATGACAGGATTGCAAAGGGATGCTGAAGTAGTCTATAGGAAGGAAGAATCAGAGAACAAATAATATGAATGGACAGTAAGTTAAACTGTTGATCACGCTAGATTAAAAATGCCCTTATTTTTCATTGACTGGCTGTCTAAGTTGTACTAATTCAACTAAAAACAGAGCTTGTCTAGAAATCTTTGTAACATCCTAGTAGACCCTATTATCGTTTAGTTAATAGTCTGCCTTGCCTACTGTATGCTGCCATGTCTTTTATAAAGAAAATGATTTCTATACATCCTTGTAATCATTTAAAGGAACCATTTCATATGAAAGCTCTGTAACTTTTGGCAACAGAAACAGACAATTAAAAAACATACTATAGTGTATGGTAAATGCTATGCATTTAGCCATACACCAAATGTATTTTAGATAAATAAGAGTAAGTAAGGAGTAATCTAAATCAAAACGGATTATGTGAACAGTCTTAAAGAAAAGCAGACTTGTTTATAAGGCTCCAAAATATTTTAATGGAAAGTGACAGCAAGGAAAGAGCTGTTTGCAAACATGGGCTTAATTTCTTCAGATCACTGGCACAGGCAGTGGCAAGTTGCATTTGCTTTTCTTAAGGAGTCTATAAAGCATCAGTACAATAAGAGAAGAATGTAAGAATTACTCTGTGAAGAAAGTAAAGTAATTCCACAGAAGTGTGTACTGACACAAAATGTCTAAGTTTTGCAAGAACCTTTTCATTTTCAATGAGAGTATTTTTGAAAGCAAATTTTATAGTATCAAACAAGAAAAGTCTAAAGGAAATAAAGTGCACACAGTTGCACATATTCACTTGCTATATCTGAGTCTGTGTTTCCTGCACAGCTTGCCACTATGTATGTGAAGATGTGTTCATATAACTTGGGTGTATAACAAGTCGATACAAACACAAAATTTTGGTGATGCCCAAACATTTGTCCAGTTGGCCGCTGGAGTCTGGATTGTACGGCCAAGCGATTTTTTTTGATTAAATCATTTTGTTCAATTAATGTTTTAAATCAATATTGAATGAATGTTTTCAAGTGATATTCAAAAATGAAAATCACTGTTTTTTAAAAAAACTATTAAATTAGTAAAGTTAAACAGCTGAGAGTGAAGAAGTGCAACGGATGTAAATATCCGTCTAAGCTGATAAGAATGGAGGTAATCTATTTCGAAACAGGCCAACTCCTAAGGTAATGCTGAATGGAGACATCAGAGGGGCAGAATAAAACCACCCAGCAAAATGTGTTTACTATAATTCAAAAACCTTCTAAGCATCTAAACATACTCTTTTTAATTAAACTCATTAACCTAAAATTGAATGTTTCTTAATATATTAAAGGTTTTTGTTACTGGGAACCCCCCCAAATCACCTATTATTTTTAATTGCAGCCTCATTCATTTTAGGTATCTAAGCTTCACAAGATTTCACAGCTAACTGTGGAATGTCTCACCATTTTTGAAAAGTAACAAAGTCAAACATAACTGGATCTGTGAAATAAAGGAATTTATTTTGAACATGCAGTTAGAGTGAGTTGCAATAACTCATGATGAATATAAATGATTTCACTTGTACATAAAAATAAAATAATGTATGTAAAATTGCGTTAAAAAATGTAAAACAGATATTCTTGGATATTGGCAGAAAATCTGAGGAAAAATGTCTTAGTAATAGATCAATCTATTTTCCACAAGGCCAAGAAAAATCCAGCTTCAATGAAATCGTGATTTAATAAATGATAATAAATAAACCTGGAACATTTTCAAAGATGTTTTGCATTTCATAGTCAGGATGGCTACATTAGTGACAGTCTGCTATAGTTGCATCATAACACAGATTTACTGTATATTATTTTACTAGCAAAATACCAGCGCTTCGCAGCGGTGAAGTACTGCCTTAAAATTTTTATTAAGAAGAAAATTAAACCTTTTTAAACTGAGGGAAAATATACCAATAATTATTTGTTAAAGATCTCTTTGTATGCCACGTTGTCAGTTCGGCCCTCCAGTTGCAATATGACCAAGCTGTAGCTGTGCGCTGAGCTTACTCTTGAGCATGCAACGTACAGTTGGCCATGTGAACAGTAATCTTGTTTCAAATCTCACAGCTTGGATTGCTGCTGTCATAATCGGTTTGAGTTTCATGGTTTGTTTCAGTTACGACAGTATTTGTAGGACTTGTGTTGAAGAGACATTCGGCATCTGTCAAGCGTTGTAAGTATACAACCAGTTTCATTGATAACTTCACATCCAGCTTTTGAGAGTTTAAACATTTCTAAACATCAAAGTGTCCACTACTGAAATCGTCACCTGTGAAGCTAAGATGTTTAAGAGGCATTGGCGGTTGTCCAAAGGTGTAAAATATTTGGCCATTTCGGTACACTTAAGCATTTCACTCTTCTAGTGCTCCTGTGTAGTATAATTATCTCCTGTACCGTCATCAGTCCACACCTTGAACCTGTCCCAGTCATTCAATACATAAGACACAATGTTCCTCCGGATATCAATAGTGAGCCTGATATGGCTGTGCAATATGTAACAAAGAGAATGGAAAGGCAGGTGCCATCTCCGGGCATGGAAACCACTTGGTAAGTGACAGTTCTTTGATCGATGGTGATTACCTCGATAGACATGTTAATGGGGGTACGGTTGGAATGATAAAGGAAATGGGTACCTGAACAATGTAAAGTAAGTCTAAAATACCTATACAATAACTATAATCGTAATAAATGAACAATAAAACAGCGGAGAAGCCGTGGATTAAATAAAAAGGCTGTAGTTATCAGCAGGGAGACGTGAATACCGTGGCGAAGCAAGGAAGGGAATGTAGAGACTGGAGCGACAGACGGCCTTATATAGGCAGGCAGCCAACAACGTGGGAGGCGTTGGGATGGGGGACCCAACGCCGCCTCACACGGTGACCGAGCTGCAGGCTATGGACGTATATATGTACGTAAGTAGGATTCAGTTAGCGTTGGGAACCTGCGTACCAAATTTCTTGAAGATGGGCCCATAAGTAACAAAGACCGTTGAAAAGTTCAATATGGCAGCCGACAGTGGCATCATATCACCGAAATAAGTACCAAATTTCAGCCTTCTACCTATGAATAAGAAAGTTCAACATGGTGGACGTTGTTGACCGTTAGAATTTTGAAATGAAACCTGCTTAACTTTTGTAAGTAAGCTGTAAGGAATGAGCCTGCCAAATTTCAGCCTTCTACCTACACGGGAAGTTGGAGAATTAGTAACGTTGGAAACTTCAATATGGCGGTCGACAGTGGCATCATACCACTGAAATAAGTACGTACATCGGTTTTGGTTAGCGCAGGGAAGCCACCTACCAAATTTCGTGAAGATGGGGCCATAAATAAGAAAGTTCAACATGGCGGACATTGTGAAAATTAGTGACATTTGAAAGTTCAATATGGCGGCCGACAGTGGCGTCATACCATCGAAATAAGTACATACATCGGTTTCGGTTAGCGCAGGGAATCCGCCTACCAAATTTCGTGAAGATGGGGCCATAAATAAGAAAATTCAACATGGCGGACGTTGTCGACCGTTATCGACCGTTATGACCGTTACGTGTAGAATTTCGAAATGAAACCTGCTTAACTTTTGTAAGTAAGCTGTAAGGAATGAGCCTGCCAAATTTCAGCTTTCTACCTACATGGGAAGTTGGAGAATTAGTGATGAGTCAGTCAGTCAGTCAGTCAGTCAGTGAGTGAGTGAGTGAGTGAGTGAGTGAGTGAGTGAGTGCTTTGCCTTTTATTAGTATAGATTGACCAGTAGCACAGTAACATCCTTTAATTTCCTTTAAATTTTCCATTGCTATCTTTTGAATTCTGGAATTTAAACCGATTACCTTCTCAATGTCCCTTAAGCTCTTGAAGGGATGGTGTTTTATTTGGAATCTATCTACTGTACATTGTATCTTATTTCCTAATACCAGTGGAACCTCGGTTTGCGAGCATAATTCGTTCCGGAAACGTGCTCACAATCCAAAACACACGTATATCAAAGTGAATTTCCCCATAAGAAATAATGGAAACTCAGATGATTCGTTCCACAGCCCAAAACTATTCATATAAAAATGATTAATACAAAATATAAAGTAAAAATACATAAAACAAATTAACCTGCACTTTACCTTTGAAAAGAATCATGGCTGGAGTGAGTGAGTTTCTAAACTCTTTTGGGATTCCACCCAACAGGACAACAGGAGGAAGAGCGTCCCGAAGCAACCGCAGCTCCAAGCATTGTAGCAGTTCGCTGTAAAAGCGAATCCGAAAAGACTTCGGACATGGTATAAGCGCCTGCCGTTGATGGGTAATACAGGAACATCATAAATGCGCAGGGCACATTATTACTTGGCCCCGACCCTGCCTGACTGTTGTGTCTGTGTATAGGAGTGTGGCAGATCCCGCTACAATAAATAACCAAGCTGTTCCTGTTTTAAGCTGAATAAAGCTGGTGTTGCTGAAGTACTGAGACTCAGCTTCGTGTTTTGGGGTGAAAGACAGGGACTCGCAAGTTACAACACACACACGTGGTCACCATGCTATAGTAAACAGTATACGCTCGTACGGATGTTGACTATATGAGTGAGGCATGCCGACTCAGACGGAGAATGGGAGATGATTACCCACAATCCCGCAGCGAGAGAGAGAAGAACCATCAGCTCAGTTGTGATCACATGGCACTTGGCCGACAAAGCATACACATACTACTCATATTGCAAGACATCGCTCATATATCAAGTCAAAATTTATTAAAAATTTTAGCTCGTCTTGCAAAACTTT
The DNA here is from genome assembly GCA_026402145.1 of Polypterus bichir lapradei. NCBI lineage: Eukaryota > Metazoa > Chordata > Cladistia > Polypteriformes > Polypteridae > Polypterus > Polypterus bichir. The sequence continues at coordinate 279,115 of JANRMT010062820.1, forward strand.
CACAAACCAAGTTACTTGCAATCCAAGGTTCCACTTGTATATAAAACTGAATTTCTGTCTGTCTGTTTGAGCATCAGGTGAAACTTTACAATTATTTCCAAATATCTTATAATATAATACAATTTTCTACTTCCTACATATAAATATCTAGAAAAAAATAAAAACTGATACCACTTCACTAAAAGTTTTGGCTAAACTTTTCCACTATTAAACTCTAAGTAAATGACCCATTTGTGACAAAGATCCATGCTCAAGCCTGAGTAACAAAAGCCTTTTGAGATGGAAGCAGTGAGAGAGTGTGGACATGCTGTGGGGTTTTGCCAGGAGCACTGCTACAGAAGGAGGAGGCGGCAATATGCTGCTCGACCCTCATTTATCTCTTAATGACTGAACTGTAGGTTATGACTGTGGTGCATTCTACATGTTGTAAAACATTTCAATACTATTACTGAAAAATACCACAATGAGGAGGTCCTAAAAGTCAGATCTGTTTTTTTTTTGTTTTTTTAATTTATGCATATGATGTATATTTTACACACTTCCAGGTCACGCTACTAGTTCTTAAAAATAACAGTAATAATCATCATAAACTGACAAGTTTGATTTCACAAAAGTAGCCTTAAAGTTGGGACAACTCTTAAAAATTAGAGCATATTTTGAAAATATAAACATCAGGAATTTGTGGTGTTTGAAATTTTGAACTAATATGACTTACATTAAAATTGAATGAATTTTACTAACCAGCTGATGTCTTCTCCACATACCAATGCAAACATACAGTAAATCTCAAAACAGCAAATATCAAAAACACTGCGATTTGAAAGATGTATTGTTACAAATGCAGCTTTAACCTTCTTGTCGTTAACCCCGAGCATGACTCAGGCTCAGAATTTCTATTCAAACACACTAAACACTTGGATGTAACGTGTAATGCTCTGCTTTAAAGTGTTAAGCCCCAAAAACCCTCGGGACAGTATTCTGCTGCAATCTAGTGGATGAAATAATATCATGCTGTAATAAATCATAATTATTTCTGTGTGTTCTGTATGGTAACTTTCAACTGAAAATACAATGACAAATGAAAAGATGTAAAGCCAGTTTTAGAGCAAACTGAAAGTGAATCATTATGTGAATTGGTCATCAGACTTTGACACAGATAGTGAAATTGATTTATATGGTACTATACAATCAAACCACCGTGATGTGCCTGTCGAAGTTGGGTGGGTAAAGCTTTACTGTGTTGTGACAGTAGCTACGTGTCAAAACAGGCAACATGGTTGCATTCAAGTGCAAGGAAAATATGGACATTAGCCCACTATGCACGGTTCACAGTGCAGCAACTGTAAATGCTTGTGTTATGGGAAACGTAGGCTACCTCAGGCGCAAGGCATAGCAACTTCCACAAGTGGCGTATTAATAATTTTTCAGGTACTGGCATTCTACCCTCTCATCCTCAAGCAACAGAATAAAATATAAGAAATGACAGCAAAGAAATGGACTCCTACAATTTCAATTGCCACCTGAAGAATGTGTAATATCTTTTCTATTATATTTTTGCTAACATTTTAGTATTTTTATGTTTCTGTTAAATGTAATATTTTTTCTTGTTGAAAAAATACATTTTTGGCTCATTTTTCTGGGTGGTAAACATAACACTAAGAAGGTTAGAGTTTGTTTAAAATGAAAATATCCTGAAATATTTTAGTACTTTCTAATATATGCGGCAATAGTAAATAACTTTTGAAGTCTTACTTTTTGGTATTCATTTTAAGCAATATTTATTTTTTAGTTATTGGAGATAAAATGTCAACAAATAAATTTAGGTGGCTCAGGACTATCTTGTCAATCATTCTTTTTAAAATCTTATGCTGGAATTATTCTTGAGCCTAATAAATGCCCACTTGTCCTTTCTGCCACACATGAAATTCAGGAAAGCCTAAAGAACAGAATCAATATCTTTTTATATTACTTCAGTATTAGGCGTATACGGTCACTACTGTCTAGTGTTCAGAGTACAGTGAAATTCATACTTGTATATGTTATTCAACATGTAAAATGTCACCAATCTTTGGCACTATGATTATGGACATAGCGGCAGCAGGGTGGCACAGTAGGTAGAACTACTGCCTTATAGATTCAGCACTCAAGTGTTACACCCAGACATTGTCCACGTTCACATATTTATTTTGGTTTCCCTCTGGGCATTCCATGTTTCCTTTCACATTCTCAAAAATGTGCAAGTTGGGTTAATGGGCAATTTGAAAATGGCTTCAGTGTATGTGTGAATGACAGGGGGAGATGTGATGGACTGGCACCCTTGTCTGGGGCTGCCCAGTGCTGCCCCAATTTGATCCTTATTTTGGGTTTAGCATAATAATGTAATGTATAGGACTCACAAACTGTTAATGAATGTATGAAAGCGAAGAATAAAATAAAAGACAGAAGTGGCTTTCCTATATAAAAACTGACATTCTGTTACTGAGAACATGTTTCTGTCCTGAATATTCATAGGTTTTTCAAATATTCTCTAAATATTCACAAGAACTTCAGAAGAGCAATAAAATGTAAACATAGGTCCCATAAAAACCACTTAGATCTTTAATTAACCTCACGACTCAACTGTTACTGTTTAACTGAAGTACCATAAACTTTCACCTTAATATCAGATTTACTCGAAATACAATGCTTGGTTACAATAAATCACCTGAAATATAAGGATTACATCCATAAAAGTGTACTTAAAGTCATTATAGCATAAAAGTAGTATGCAAGTCTCAAGTGTATCACACCATATTATCCTAGTTGAGAGATTTAAATACAAAAGCATCTACACCAATGCAAAAGCAGAATTACTTCATATAATATGCTTCTTTAAAGTCTGTCTCTAATGGTGCCCTAGAGACTAGATACTACACTCTTACATGCTTCACCCCCTTTCTGTTTCATAACCACGTACAATTCAGCCAGAAAGGAATTTTTACATCATTACCAGCTGGCCCTCCCGAGACTCTTTGTCAGCATACCACTGAGACTACAGAGAAAGTGCAGCCTACCAATTCACTATAACTGCAACTCATAGAACATACTGTATATTTCCCACAAGTGTTTCTTCCCAGAATTCTTCACTGTAACATAAAAGAATTACTGAATAATGCAATTTGAATAAGATGTTTTGGGTAACAGGAGTCTATGTTCTTTAAAAAAAAAAGTTACATATTAGCAACTCTTTCTCATGAAAATGCTAAAATAAAGACCATGACTAGGAATTACTAAAATAAACAGGAAAGTGCAAAAAAGAAATGTGTAGGATTATGACAAATTTTCACATCCTATTGCTCCAAAAGCTATGACATAACACCCTGTGTACACAGTGAATAATACATTAAGGATTTATTATTATCTAACATCAGAATTAAAAGGAAGTTACTAACATGTTTTAAGATATTCACAGGGTCACATGCTGGCCAAGCAAAAGAACCAGAACACTCTAAAAAAAGAAAATGATCCTCAAAGTTTCCTTTATTTATGTACAATGACCCTTCAGCTTTATTGTTTTGGGCATGGATACAAAATTAAAGAATGATGAACAGATTTTTTGTGTTTAATGAAACTGTGCACTAATGTTTACTACTTCCAGCAGCTCAAAGCAGCTTACAACTCAGCATCTGCAAGACATAAGAACTGTTTGTGAACTTTAGGCATGCCAAGGAGCCTCTGAGACCTATCACCATCCAGGTGGAGAATGTGGAAGTGGTGCTGAGCTACAAGTATCCAAGGGTCCATATAAACATAAAACTGGACTGGTCTGGCAACACAGTGACTCTGTATAAGAAGAGGAAGAGAAGACTGTATTTGTTAAGGAGACTCAGGTCTTTTTATGTGTGCACCAAGCTACTGGAAATATTCTATCATTCCATTGTAGCCAGAGTGATGTTTTACGCTGTGGTCTCCTGGGGAAGCAACTTCAGCTCAAAAGAAGCACAATGCCTGAATAAACTTATCAGGAAAGCCTGTTCCATCACAGGGTGAACCCTGAACACAGCTGTTGTACAAAAGAGGACGGTGGCAAAAATATGATGCTATCATGAAAAATACTCTGCCTATCCCCTTCACGAGATGCTCTCTTGGAGCATCTTGGGGAACTTTTATCCATTCATTCCACCAGGGGATTATGTGAATTTCCCCTTGGGATTAATAAAGTATCTATCTATCTATCTATCACCATGTTGTACTAAGAAGCACCTGTGGGGGTCTTTTCTGCCTACTGCTATCAGGCAATTCAATGCTTCTTACCGGAGAGCTCGTTAAGTTTATTTTGAAATACCATTTTGACATATATGAACAATATACATTTATTTATATATAGTTATTTAATTTTATTCCCATATTGATTATTATTTATCCTTAAAGTTTATCTAATTTAAAAAATAAATGTCATCGTCTATGTCTATCAGTACTAGATACAGAAGATATGATATATAACTCTACATTTTCAATTTTGCAATGTATTATGCATTAAGTTAGTCGTCAATTGAAATATTACAGATATTAATACATTTAAACATGTTTTCAACTAATTTATGTAGTAAGTTTTGAGTATCATCCTGATATCACTGTTTGCTTATTTCTACATAAACAGCACTAGAATGTTAAGGGGGAACAGCAGTGCAGATGAACTGGTATTTTTGCAATTTAAAGTTCAGTTTTACAGCCCCTAGGCTTCATTGTTTGAGTTATTAATGTAAACCAATGGCCAGTGTTAGATATGCAAATTATAGAGGACAAAAAGATATGGAAGAAGATCTTCTGCTGTGGCGACCCCTAACGGGAGCAGCCGAAAGAAGAGAGAGAGAGAGAGAGAGAAAAAAAAAAGTGTATTATAAAAACAGAATCACATATTATTTAATAAATTAATTCAATTACTTTAAAAACTGAAAAAATATTTCTATCTTCATGCTTTGAAGGCATTTACTTCAGATGCAATAAAGTGATTAGAGGCAGGAAGGCTACTATAATTTCCTTTGACTGTGTGGTTTTAAAGATGAAATAAGTTTGGTCATGGGAAAATTTCAAACACAAGCTAATCTCTGCAGCACATGCATGTTTCATCTGCAGTTATGGTGTGGACATACATACATATTTATACACAAACACACACACACAAAATCAATGCCTAAATGCCAACCAAAAATGCATAACTCAGTTATGGAGTTAGGACATGTTTATTAGGAGTCATGTAATGAGTGCAAAAGTTTAAACCAGATTGACAGCAACATGTAATGTGTGTGTTGTCTTTAAGCTAAAGAATGTACAAGAATGTCAGGAGCTACTGACCTAGTGCAGATAGGTATGCTACTGTAATTCACTCAGAGCCCTGCCATATCAAATCATAAGCCTCACTAAGGCCATCTGCACTCTGCATATAATCTACAGAACTTAAAATACAAACAGTGAAATGACACATACCTTGACAAATATTTCTGACAAGTATATAGTGAGATCATTTACACGGCTACTGTAATATTAAAAAAAATGAACAAAGTGATACATAAAAACAAACATCAGGTATAGATATGAAAGCATTGTTCTGGGTATCTACTTAATGGCCAATTGGTATACTTTTGGTAACAGTTCGCCAGAAACGCTATGTTTAGTACAAATTTAAATTACATAACATTTAACAGGATTGTTAACCCTAACTTCACATCTGTAACTTGTTTATTGTAAGTAAACTAGACATCTAATTCTATTTTTAAATGAACGTTACCAATACCTTCATTATATTAAACCATCTCAGCAGTAAGATAGCTTGCAAGGTTTGCCAGATTAGTTAGTCTTGAGAAAAGCCTCTCATACACCCGTAATTGTTTTAAAGGCTGTCCTAGTCTCACATTTGCTATCTGCTTTGGTTTCTAGTAACTGGCATGTCAGCTTGTACTGATGTATAAAACACTGCTTAACTAATATATACTTTAAGTAAACAAAATTAACTGTTTATGTCTGATTTTATAGAAGTAGTAATTACAAATATTTAAAAAAAAATTAAGATTTAAGAATAATTTTAGAAAGCATGCCGTTAGATGCCTCAAATACATTAGTCTTTAGAGGGCTTGTAAAATGCATGTCCATGCCCCCACACTCCTGACAAGCTGAGATAATACCACAAGCACAATTAGAAAGCCTGCAACTGGCTTTTGAAAATTATCAATGGGAAGCACCCCTATGCAAGCTCAATATAAATTAATTTAGTAGTTATTTATTTTTATTTTTTTTAACAGAAAATTGCCTGCAAAACATTGGAAAAAAAGTTTAAAATATCTGTACTAAGTAACAAAAATCTGTTGAATGACCTGTTAGAGAGTGTTAACTCTTTATAAGCACTCATGGAAATGAGATTTCATAAGACTATTTGAGAGGTGGCAGTGGTGTGTTGGTACCAAAGCAGCCTCATAGTAAGGAGACCAGGGTTTGCTTCTCTGGTCCTCCCTATGCAGTGTTTGCATGTTCTCACCATGTCTATATATGTTTCCTCCCACTGTTAAAAGACATGCAAGTTAGGTGAACTGGCAACACTAAATTTGCCCTAGTATCTGCATCTGTCTGTCCTGCAATGGACTCGCATCCTATCTAGGGTGCTGTTCTTGCCTTGCGCCCTACAATACCTGGGGATAGGCTCCAGACCCACTGCAACCCTGCTTGAGATTAAGTGGGTTTAAAAATGTCATGACAAAACAATTTGAATAGACTGTGTACTTGAAGGTATTTTCCAGGGGCTGTCTAATTTGTGGTCATCTCAAATCATAATTTTTTTTTTTTTTGTAAGCTGAAAACGTTTTTATATATCAACCTTTTTTGCACTCAACAGCTAAAATTCCATTGATGTTTCTATTGCAATTTTTTATTCCACTTCCATCTTTCAAAAGGAATAGTATTGAGACTTGGTCCTTACAGAAAATGTAATTGTTTATGTTAAAATAAATGCTTAAATTACAATATCAAGAACTTGATGGCCAGGCGTTGCTATCTCACATAAACAGATTTCTATATAGGATGCTTTTTTGTGGTATTTATGTGCATTACCCATGTTCGCATGGGCTTCACCTTTAAAATAAATTTTTGTGTTGCTGTTTTAAGTTCTATTAGCTTCATTAGCATCTCTAAATTGTCCTAATGGGAGTATGTTTTGGTGACTAATGGACTGGCTTTCTAACCAGTGTTGTTATCCAGATGTTCCCATTGTGTTCAAGACTAAATATTACCTCATTAAGAGAACCTTAAAAAAACAAAAACTTGATAACTCACATTTTTTTATTAAACATTATGTTAAGAAGAAAATTTGTTATAATGTAATTTATAATTTTGGGTATTTTGAAACTACTGATGTACTTGCATAATTAGCCATGAGCTATGCTCAACAACAACAACAACATTTATTTATATAGCACATTTTCATACAATGTTGCTCAAAGTGCTCTACATGATAAAGAAAGAGAAAAAAGACAAAATAAATAAGAATTAAAATTAAGGAACACTAATTTTCATAGAATAAAAGTAAGGTCCGATGGCCAGGGAGGACAGAAAAAACAAAACAAAAAAAAAAAAAAACTCCAGACGGCTGGAGAAAAAAAAATCTGCAGGGGTTCCTAGGCCCACCGCCCAGCCCCCCCTAGGCATTCTAACTTAAAAACATGCTCAGGGATGGACTAAAAACCTGGCAACAGCAATTAAAACAATATGACAGTAAATTCATAAATTTTGTGTGTATAATTAAGACTACCATATCACATAAGTAATAAGATGCGTTTTTTTTTTTTTTTTACAAATTTCTGTCTACTTTACTGATAATCCAAAAAAGATTGTATACTTCGATAGACCTACAAAAGCACACTGTAAAACGTACAAGGATAAATGCAAACCCAACATTACTGAATGCATGTTCGAGTAGATCATCAGGTCATTATAAAAACAGAGAACATACATTTTGCAAACCAACTGCAGAAATGTTTCCTAAATTGAACAGATTAAAAGGCAGACTCTGTTCATCTCAACTGACTGAAATTTTCAATAGCCATACATCTATAAAAGCCATACATCTATGGTTTTTAGCAGATGGCAGGATAAATTTTACTCTAGTTGCTACCAGAGACTACATTTGCAACTGACTAGAGCAAACAGAACTTCACCGCACACAATGCCACAGGTTCACACTGCTGCACAACAAGCCCTGAGCTAAACTAAACTCACATAAGGTAGCACCTTTAAGCAAGGACTAATGGATGCAGAAAAATGAACACACCGTACTGAATACAGTGCTCAGTGCAATGGAATATCATAAAATAGAAAAATCAAGAATCAGCAGACATAGGTCCCGAAAACAAATCAAGAATAACTCTTTTGAGCCTACCACAGCTTGCAGTTAACAAGACTACCAAAATAACACTGTTAATGCAACCAGTATTGATCAGGTATATCTACCAAGTCTGATAAGTGATATTGGTAGGTTATAACACACATGCAAAGTCACCAAACACATCATTCAGAAGAGTTTAGTTCAATGAGCCTCAGACCTGAATCTCTGCAGCAATCGATCAAAATTGCAATAAGCTCAATAAACTGGTGCCTACGACAACTTGCTTTTTTTTAACCAAAGACTAGTTTAAAGTTAAGCAATATACACTATTGAAAAAGTATTGCATAAACATATTAAAAATGTTCAAGAATTCATGCTTGTAGGGCAGACTCATCTGTAGGGAACCAACTGAGCTCATTGCAAAAAAAAATTTTGCTTTCTGGATATTTTGCCATGTATAAAATACGGATTATTGTACATTTTGCTTAGTCTAAACGCAAATTACAAAATTAGGAATAAACAAATAACTAAATTTAACCGCCAAGATATTAAAGACACAGCTAGGTCCTGGAGACAACCTTATGGGGAAAAGAGAAAGTTACACTTGCAGCAGAAAGATCCAGAATATGCTTGTGTTGGAATGCATGGGCGACTAATGAGTAGTAAGGTCTGTGTGTGCCGAGTGACTGAAAAAAGACAAAAGACAGAAGCACCCTCACTGGAAGGGTGTCATGTTTCTCCAGTACACTAGACAACTTGGCAGTCTGGAGGATTTCCCCAAAGACTTCCAAGGGAAAGAGCTAAACCAAAGAATTGCCATAGGCAACATCAACTTCTGGCTACTTGAGGATACATGGTCCCAAAAATGAACATGGATCATGCTGTCCCTCATATATAGTAGGCAGCTAGGAAGATTTCTTGGAGACCTGTCTAATCAATGAAAATGGAAGGCTCTGGAGTGCATTGTCAACCCTGACCCCTAGAGTGCACACCATCTAGTAAGCCCTTAGCCATGAAAAGCCATGAACAGTTTGTGTACAGCCAGGAAGAAAGGAGCTAGAATATTTTTTGCTCTTCTTTTTAATTTTTTTTTGTTTACTTCTGCATTCTCCACGATTACTCTATCTATATGTGTTAATGTTTTTTGCTTTTTTTTTTTTTTTTTTTTTTTTTTTAAATAGCGGTTTGCCTTATGATTTGGCTGCAGGGGTTAAAACTGGGAACTCTTGAATTTTCAGGTCAATTTCTTAGTAAGCAACGGACCACAATTTTGACACTCCCTGGCTAAGGTGCATTTTTTCTTGCACACATTGGTCGTCACAACCTCCTGATGGAGTCTTTCTTCATCTCTTTCATGTGGCTTACTTTTGTGTTGCTAACATTTGTACTTTTCGGCAGTTTTTTTTTTTCTTTCCTAAATCCACCCTACATTTATGTCACAGTACACTCCGAACATAAACACTTGATCCTGTCTTTTTAGCCATCCCAAAACCACACAATTACTAAACTCCCCACCCCCATCACACCGGACACATTTAATTAAAGTAAAAGCTTTAAGCAGCCTTTCCTTCTACGATTGCAGAGGGGGGAGAGGGAGGGAGAGACTCGCTTTCCGTCTGTCACGAAGAGGACAGAATAAGTGTCCAGATGGCTGTGTTGTTGGCCGCTGCTTTTTATTTATTAGTCAAGACTGAAGTTCCAAGCGGAAAAAGGAACTGCAAAAATAAAAACGCAAAAAAAAAAAAAACAGTGACGAGTACACGCCACAGGAGAGTAGCTCCTTCTCGGTTCGCCACCCCCTTTAATGGACAACCACGTGACCTAGCTGTCACGCGCCCAGCCAATGGGAGGCGACAGCACCGCGCAAAGCTCCATCAATCTGGCGCCCGCACAGCAGCAGCAGCCGCTTGCATCTTTAAATCCAGAGGCTTCCATTTTCACGTTTGCCACATCCCCCTTTCTGCTCGACCGCTTTTCGCCCTTTTCAAAAATAAAACGATAATACGTACACTCAGTATAACGGCGGACAGACGGTACGCTCAGTCTATTCAAGCATATAACGGTAATACGTTCCACTGATGCTGGAATGTAAACAATTAATCATTATTCATGCCCCCTCCCAAATAAAAGACGTGTTAGAGAAAATCTCCTAAAGGAGGCTTGACAGCGATAAACATAAATTTCCGAGAATGTAACATAATGTGACGTTTTGTCTAGATATGCCAACTGCAAACCTTTACTGGAAATTTAGCAATATGGATAAGGTGTTGCGGCGGCTGACCAGTTGCGTAATGATCCGCTATTACCTGTACGCGCGCTCCCCGCGCACCGTGTGCTTTCTGAATGGGATGATGTTGGTCCCGTTGTCCTGGATGATGTCGTTGTTGTTCTCTCCATTTGGGGAAAGTGTTTGGGTGGGACCGGGCATTGGAGCAATCCCCAAAAGTAGAAGAAGGGCACAGATTTCGGTAGACCGTTACGTATATATCTGATCGTTTCTATTCCTTTAGCTGACTTGCTCGTCTGCCTTCTCCGACACAAACCGCCCCTCCTTTACTCGCTCGCGATTGTGACGTCAGTGACGGCGGCCGCAGCATCTTGGCGTCACGTGACTCGTCCTTTCACTATGACAACCGAGCAACCCTCCCTCAGACGCGCGGGACACGCGCACATACATAACTACGCCGCTCACCCACCATTACGCTGTCAGTGTGGGCTTAATCTATTACATCTTGACTTGTGTTCTTTTTGCTCTTGTCTCATTTTTTTGTTTTGAATCCCAAAGCTGCAGCTGTGCAAACTAAAGTCACCCTAAGGGTAGACGGGAAGTAACCTTCACAATGCTTCTATGGAATGCAGCAGTATTTGGGGTCAAGCGCTTAAATGTGTAAAAAGGGATAGAAGGTTGCAAGAAAATGCATATATAATGAAAAACAATGCATTGTACGGTAAACAGGAGGAATCAGATACATAGCAACGTAAGATTCTGCATCCCAATACAGTATTCTTTTCAACTTCACGAAAGTGCACCTGGCTACATTCTTTTAGCTTAGCGAAGTAAACTGTATAATGCATTACTACAAAACTAAAAAGAAACCTAGGGAAACTCACTACAAAACCATAAAGGAATAATATACTATAACGACATATTGAAAGTAAGCAAAGCAATTTAAACTGTCGATTCCTGTATGAAGTAGTAAAATACGAATATAGTAAATGAACAAGTCTGAAACATTCAAAAAATTGATGTTATAAAATATTTACTTAGTTTTAACACTGAAGCACTTATTAACGACGACTGGGTCGGTTCCTAACTTGCCCCGGCGCTAAGATGCTAGGACGGCTCCGACCGTCCATTGGCGTAGAATTGGTTTAAGCGGTTTTGAAAAATAAACACTGGATGTACTGTATCAATTTGTTAAAATACTGTATTGGCACACAACACACAATTTCCGCTTAGTACTTGTTTTCAGCGCTAGATGGCAGGGTTTAACTACAAAGAAAATAGGGGTGTGAATTCTTTTTCTTGGAAAATCGTTGGGGCGAAGAAATCTGGGCGTATAAACCCATTACCCCTATCATCACACTTTACATCCACTTTCTAACTTGTATATCCATTTTTCGATCACAACACTCTACAGTAATATAGGTACACCTAACTAATGGTGGGTTTTCCCTTATTTGTTCTTGAAGCAGCTTAAATAATACAAAGATACAATTTCAATTTGCATCCCACAATGGGAAGTGGATAAAGGTCTGGTGGCTATGGAGATTGCTGCATCAAGTTTAATATATAGTCATGTCCATGGAATCATTCCAGAAGCCTTTTAGCTTCATGGCTTGTGTCAGTATCTTGCTCAAAAAATTCCTCTCAAATTTGGGTATATGACTATCATGAAGGGTTGCATTAGATCAGCAATGACATTCAGGTGACCTGTGGCATTCAAATATTGGTCTAGCTGCATTCATGTATTGTGTGTCACAAAAAACATACCCTACACAATTAAACTGTCACTCTGCACACTGTATCACATCAGCCTATGCAGTGCTTTGTGACCAGTGACCCATTTCCAATCACATTAACGCTTCTAGTTATGGCTAATCCCAAAACACACACATCTGTCACCCACTACCATCCCATATTCAAAGCTCCTTAAATCTTTAGTGTTGGCAGCTAGTAATTGTATTCTCTGTTTAAAGAATGGAAACCATCTGAGTGCACTTCCTTCCCCTTGCATCCAAAAACACTAATATTCTTCGGCCAGGAATTGATTAAATAAAAATTAAAAGTTATTTATTGTAAAAGTTACAGCCTTTAATAATTGAAAGCACAATTGTTTTGTCTACAGAATTTTAGTCTTTTCTTTTTTACATTTTCCTATTAAACACCATTCTCTACTCGTAAAGAATAATTGTATGTATGTGATGTAAATTTTAAGGTTATTTAAAACTCAGGGAAAGATTTGCAGATTTCTATAAGATAATAAGAGAAATTACTGCTATTTATTAAAACACTTAAAGTACACTGTCCATAAATTCTGCTTCTATTTAACTGAATAGTAAAGCACATTGAAGTACACAAAAGGAAATAAAAATACCACATATCTCTTTTGGGAATGAGTTGTACCTTTACATACAATGTTCATGTTTTATATAAAGAATAATATAAATATTCTTTTCTATTGGGCTATAAATTGCACATATAAATGATCTGAATGTTTTAAAATATAGATTCTGTTATGTAGTAGTAGGGTGTTGAACTGTGTTAGCCATTATGGATGCAATGAGAAGTCAAGCAAAATGACAAATTGTATTGGCTAACTGAACAGATTACACAGAAAGCCTGCATATTGTAATCTGTTCAGTTAGCCAATAAAAGGTGTCATTTCGTTTGACTCCTAATTAGATGCTGTTATGCAAATCTGTTTACTGTCTCCCGTTCTCTTTTTATTTAAAAACATGTAAGAAAGGAACCCCTAAAATCTGAGGGGTCAAAATCACAATCTTGATCTATGGTGAGGATTCCTGAATGATAACTAAAGCAATAAAACTGCAAGTACAAATAGCACAGGGGCTTAATTTTGGCCATGTTGCTAGGTTCCCTTTATGTTTAAGGATGAAGGCCTCAGCACTATGGGAAGACTCTGCTGTAAAACGGTTGCTTTACTAGATCAAGAGGAAGAAGTTGAGGTGGTTGGGACATGGAGTTAGCAGGGTCTCTGGATGCCTTCTTCAGGTGGTGTATAAGGCATGGCAACTGTGAGGTGCAAGACAAGCTGGAGGCATTACATCTCTCAAAAGGACCTAAGAGTGTCTGGGAATTTCCCAAGAAGGCTTGGAGGACATAATGTTGTGGTTTGTTCAGCTTGTGACCATCATCAAACATGTTAAGTAAAGGCAATGTGAAGTATTTGAAAACAGATTGAGAACAGACAAAGCGAGAATGGCAGATCAATTGTAGTCATCCTAATACATTCATATTGTACTGAATTTTAGCAATATCACAGCAGTTCTTTTTTGGTATCAAATGGCTATATAAATGGATACTAATTTAATTGAATTCTGAAATGATTTAGAAAGAAATCTAGCTAAAAAAATGATATTTTAAGATTCATTGGGGTACAGCAAAATATTTAATATGCCTTCCTTAGTAATTCAACTTATTATTAAAATGTTTATAAAAACCCTAAGCTTTATCTTTTAAAACATTGTTCTTTCAAAATTTCTATCACATGCTCAATTTAGTTACTTATCTATACATATTGCTTCTTGCAGTATGTAAAATTGTCTTTGTGCCTGGTGCTGTAAACCTGTTTTCGGCTGATAAGGCTGGACCAGTTAAATCTGTAGTGTTCTCTGTACCCTTGTCTGTTTAAGCACATGTGCTATGTGAAATTTACAGTTTAGTGATGAGGCTGGTGGGTCATTACTGCTTGTTTTTTTTTTTTTTGTTTTTTTTTAAATCACAAATTTGCATTTATGGTTCAAGATTTTTCTAGCTGAGGCCAAGCAGCATTTACCAGGGAAACTGTAAGAAAAGTCCAGTACCATTTCCTCCTTTAAAGGTAGCTACAGTAATTTGAGAATAAAAAAAAAGGAGATCAATATCAGGAATGCATTGTTCACAAGACACCACATTTTGATTTTCACCTATTGCAGAGGAGGACTGTGCTAAATTTGAAAAAGCCACCAAGAAGGCTTACGCGTTCTTCTTTTACTTCATAAAAAAAGATGTCAACAATATAATATCAATGCTTCAAGGAGGCACAAAATATTGTTGTGGACAGAACAAGTATGTATGTTGAAAACTGTTTGTTCAATTTGATGAACAATCCCCTGGCTGGGTAGTTAGTATGGTTACTGAACATACAGTGAGTGTGCAGGTAGAATCTTGCAGTCTATGTAGTCTGCAAATTCTTTCCATGTTACTGTGGCTTGTCCTTTTTCATTTCAAAGCTGTGCGATTCTAAATCAAGGTGTCGCCGTTTCAGTTTAGGCAGCTTATAGCCAATACACTGTGGTTGTGAGTCTCTCACTTTTTTAATGCCCTTTAAACCTATTTTGTTGGATTTTCTCAGTTGATGATAGTGTCAGAGATATCACAATGATCTGATGCCAACTGAGACAGACCAGGCACCAGCATGTTTCGCAAGTCATCAGCAAAAGATGGACCGACTTCATTAGTTAACTAAGTTCATGTTTATGTTAGAGAAGTCTGTGCATACTGTATAAGAAAATCCTGGTATCACCCTTTTGGAATTTTCTAACCAAAAACAGCATTGTTGAAAATAAATACAATGATATAATGCACAAATTGTTGCTTTTGTGGTTACTTTTTAAAATTTGGTTTGTGTGGTTTGGAAAAAAAAGTCTAATTTAGAGGTGACTCTAGGTTTAAATTGATTTTTTTCTTGTTCTTTGTACATTATCTTTTATTGCATAAATGTTATTTACACATGACTGTATTAAAAAAAAGGTATTAGAGTGGGTAGTGCAATGCACAGACACCCTCTCCTGAGCTGGATCCTGCCTTCATTCCAGTGCTGCTGGAAAAGGTCCCATTCCCTACAACAAGTAGCAGGTTTGATTATTGATGGGTGAATATTATTCTTAATTATTCCACTTAGTTCTTAAACTAATTATGAGGTGTGGCAGAAAAGTAATGAGACTGATTTTTTATTTACCAAAGTTTTTATTTTTTTCAAACATCAATGTTATCCCCTTCAAAGTAGTTCCCTTGGGCAGCTACACACCGATGGAGACGTTGTTCCCACTATTGGTAGCAGCGCTGGAAGTCTTCAACCGGTATGGTCTTCAGCATGTCCGTTACACTCTTTTGGATGTTTTCTAAAGTCCCGAAATGACGTCCTTTGAGGACATTTTTCAGTTTAGGAAAAAGGAAAAAGTCACACGGACTGAGGTCAGGTGAATAAGGGGGCTGGGGAACCACAGGAATGCGTTTTTTCGATTGTCCTTTTGCTCAATTGTGAGGTTTTTCGGCACCATTTTGGCACAGACCTTTCGCATGTGCAAATGTTCAGTCAAAATTTGATGAACGGTAAATCTGTTCAAATTTAATTGTTCACTCAACATTCTTAATGTTAAACGACGGTCTGATCTCACAAGAGGTTCACACGTTCGATGTTTTCATTGGTTTTCGAAGTTGAAGGCCTCCCTGAAAAACTTGAGCTCGGGATAAAGAATGTTCCCAATAGGCCTGTTTTAACTTTTCAAACGTCACATTTGCTGATTCTCCAAGCTTAACACAAAATTTAATGGCACAACGTTGCTCCAAATTCCGCTGTTCCATTTTGCGTGATGCACAACCAAAAACACAACTTCGCTAATAGCGGTCACAAAAATCACGTAGTTAACGGAAGGAGTTGAAACTCGCACTGAGCTATGGGAGGGTACTGATACACGTGCTCTATCAAGGACAACAGCACAGCGTTGCCAGATCGCTTGCAGTGTTGCCAGTCTCATTACTTTTCTGCCACACCTCATACATAAAAAAGGCAAAATGAAGTCCTTTGTAATGCTCACTTGAGATATTCAGAATTTTTAGTAATAACTTTGATTCAATTCAACAGTACAATAATTATAATATTAATTTAAAAAATATTTAATCTAGAATTAAGTATTCATGACCATTATGATATTTATACAGTTCATTAATATCACAGCAATTCTAAGTACACAGAGAACTGCCAGCGTGTTTTACAGCAGGCATGTCAAACTCACTACCATTGGTGGGGCGCTTCGACTGCCATATGTGCGTCATCGGGCCACACTGTAACAAATACTATTATACTATTATACAAAGTTACTGTAGCTTTCTTTCCAATACTGAAAACTTTAAAAAATGTAACACTTAAAGTTTAAAGAAAAGCAATTTATTTCCATACACTCTCCATACAACAGCGTACAATTAGAGTCTTAACCTCTTAGCTAGGTCCTTATATTATTATATTATATTCATTGCTTATATAGGAGTCTTACAGTGTGAGATCTATTTCTTTTGTTCTGACACTTGGCATCTCTTGTTAGTAACCAGTTTGTCAATATCAGGCTTGAAATCTTGTGCAGCTGCAACTTTTATGGGGGATGAAAGGTGCTCGACAGTAAGTCTTGAACGATGTGGGGTTTTGGTAGCTTTCATTAACGAAAACAATTGCTCACAAAGGTAAGTGCTTCTGAACATAGACAGTACTCTCGATGCCAACTTACGGATCTGCACATATGAGGGTGGCAGGTAAGCATACAAGCCTGGCACACCAACTTCATTGTATTTTGCCTTCAGAAATGAATCTGACTGCAGTTCAATCAATTCCATTTGGATATTCTCAGGCGCATTCTCAACGTTGTAACAGAACAGCGTAAATTCCTGTTCATGTGAACTGAAATCACGAAAACGCTCACTGAATTCATTGCTCAGTAATTCAAGTTGGAAAACAAATCCTCCAAAAATCTAATTTTACTTTACGAAGTTTACTTCAAAGTTTATATTGTAAAATAAGCCGATATGCAAAAAGCCACCTGACCTACACTAATTTTACAAACTCAAAATCAGAAAAATATGTTAATAAACAACTTCCCAACTTCTCGTGTCCACTTCAGATCTTCAGCTGTAGTCTGTACTAACTGTTCGTTACAATACTAGCACAAAATTACATAAAACTAGAGCAAAAAAACATGAAAATATGCGAGCTATTACTACTCGTGATGGTCAGTTCTGCCCAGTGGCCAGTCTCAGCAGCCCAGACAGTAGTGTAGCCTAGCAGGGGCAGCTCTAGGCTCATGGCGGCCCTGGGCAGAAAAAGAATCAGTGGCCCCTTCGCCCGCTAATGTCAATATGGTATCTTATGCACAGCAGATGGCCACGTCCGTTGCGGACACTGCATAGCCGCCTCGTGCTCATGACACGCTTCTATATGCGCGTGTCCGTAACTTGAAAACCAAGTGGGGGCCCATGATATTCTCATTACGGCAGAACGTTATAATACTACATATGGCTTACTGCTCCAACTCTAGCGACATTAGTAAATACAGCGTACTAATTAATAAGAAACACAATGTTTTTCGGCCACATTGCTGTCAGCTGTGTTGTTATTTTCTCTTTCTGTTTTATATTCAATATATATTGGCGTGGCGGCCCCTGGGATTTGGCGGCCCTGTGTAGGTGCACAGTTTGCACATGCCTAAGGCCATCCCTGCTGCCCGCTGCTGCAGTCTAGCACTTCAGTTGTGACGTTGCGGCTCGTTAACTTTGGTCAAGGCTCATGGCTATACTAGCAGATGACGATTCTGGTAGCGTAATGCCATGGGAAAACACGCTTTTGTCAGAAGGCAGAAGTAAGAAAAGTCAATAAGTAACGCTGAAGATGCAGAATGATTCAATCAGAAACGATAGTAATCATTTTGTACGATTCAGTGCTAACTAGGATCTGTCATGCGGGCCACACAGATTTCTATTGCGGGCCGCATGTTTGACATGCCTGTTTTACAGTACACAAAACAAGAATCTTAGATTATATTAAACTAGCAAAATACCCGCGCTTCGCAGCGGCGAAGTACTGCATTAAAATTTTTATTAAGAAGAAAATTTAACCTTTTTAAAGTGAGGGAAAATATGGCAATAATTATTTGTTAAGGATCTCTTTGTATACCACGTTGTCAGTTCGGCCCTCCGGTTGTAACATGACCAAGCTGTGGGCTGGGCTTACTCTTGAGCATGCAACTTACAGTTGGCCATGTGAACAGTAATCTTGTTTCAAATCTCACTGCATGGATTGCTGCTGTCATAATCGATTTCAGTTTCATGGTTTGTTTCAATTACGACAGTATTTGCAGGACTTGTGTTGAAGTGACATTCGGCATCTGTCAAGCGTTGTAAGCTTACAACCGGTTTCATCGATAACTTCACATCCAGCTTTTGAGAGTTTAAACATTCATAAACATCAAAGTGTCCACTACTGAAATTGTCACCTATGAATGTAAGATGTTTAAGAGGCATTGGCGGTTGTCGAAAGGTGTAAAATATTTGGCCATTTCGGTACACTTGAAAGCACCAACCGAACAATTCAGCGGCAGCCATCAACTCACATGCAGAACCATAGGTGAAGGGCTTAAGCATTTCACTCTTCTAGTGCTCCTGTGTAGTATAATTATCTCCTGTACCGTCATCAGTCCACACCTTGAACCTGTCCCAGTCATTCAATACATAAGACACAATGTTCTTCCAGATATCAAGAGTGAGCCTGATATGGCCGTGCAATATGTAACACAGAGAATGGAAAAGGTAGGTGCCATCTCCGGGCATGGAAACCACTCGGTAAGTGACAGTTCTTTGATCGATGGTGATTACCTCGATAGACATGGTAATGGGGGTTGGAATGATGAAGGAAATGGGTACCTGAGTAATGTAAAGTAAGTGTAAAATACCTATACAATAACTATAATTGTAATAAACAAACAATAAAACAGCGGAGAAGCCGTGGATTAAACAAAAAGGCTGTAGTTATCAGCAGGGAGACGTGAATCCTGTGGCGAAGCAAGGAAGGGAATGTAGAGACTGGAGTGACGGACGGCCTTATATAGGCAGGCAGCCAACAACGTGGGAGGTGATGGGATGGGAGACCCAACGCCGCCTCACATGGTGACCAAGCTGCAGGCTATGGACGTATATATGTACGTAAATAGGATTCAGTTAGCGTTGGGAACCCGTGTACCAAATTTCTTGAAGATGGGCCCATAAGTAACAAAGACTGTTGAAAAGTTCAATATGGTGGCCGACAGTGGCATCATACCACCGAAATAAGTACGTACATTGGTTTCGGTTAGTGCAGGGAAGCCGCCTACCAAATTTCGAGAAGATGAGGCCATAAATAAGAAAGTTCAACATGGCGGACGTTGTTGATCGTTACGCGTAGAATTTCGAAATGAAACCTGCTTAACTTTTGTAAGTAAGCTGTAAGGAATGAGCCTGCCAAATTTCAGCCTTCTACCTATACGGGAAGTTGGAGAATTAGTGATGTTGGAAAATTCAACATGGCGGCTGACAGTGGCGTCATACCACCGAAATAAGTATGCACATTGGTTTCGGTTAGCGCAGGGAAGCTGCCTACCAAATTTCGTGAAGATGGGGCCATGAATAAGAAAGTTCAATATGGCGGACGTTGTTGATCGTTATGACCGTTACGCGTAGAATTTCGAAATGAAACCTGCTTAACTTTTGTAAGTAAGCTGTAAGGAATGGGCCTACCAAATTTCAGCCTTCTACCTACATGGGAAATTGGAGAATTAGTGACGTTTGGAAAATTCAATATGGCGGCCGACAGTGGCGTCATACCATCGAAATAAGTACGTACATCGGTTTTGGTTATCGCAGGGAAGTCACCTACCAAATTTCGTGAAGATTGGGTCAGCCTTCTACCTACACGGGAAGTTTGAAAATTGGTGACGTTGGAAAGTTCAATATGGCGGCCGACAGTGGCGTCATACCATCGAAATAAGTACATACATCGGTTTCGGTTAGCGCAGGGAAGCCGCCGACCAAATTTCGTGAAGATGGGGCCATAAATAAGAAAGTTCAACATGGCGGACGTTGTCGACCGTTATCGACCGTTATGACCGTTACGTGTAGAATTTCGAAATGAAACCTGCTTAACTTTTGTAAGTAAGCTGTAAGGAATGAGCCTGCCAAATTTCAGCTTTCTACCTACATGGGAAGTTGGAGAATTAGTGATGAGTCAGTCAGTCAGTCAGTCAGTCAGTCAGTCAGTGAGTGAGGGCTTTGCCTTTTATTATTATAGATTTAAACTATCATAATAGTGGGTAGTAATAATGGACATATGGATGTTTTGTACCCTTCTCTCTAAAGTAACAACATGCATTTGGAAGTTGTTATTTTTCACACACAAAAAAGTGTTAACATGAAATTGTCAAGTTTTGGAAAGTGTTAGCTATGCTAGGCCAGTAATGTCTTCCAGACATCAGGATATGTGTTTTTCATCATGTGTAATGGTCCATTCTCTTGTTAACAACAGACTGTAGAGGAAAACATGACTTAAGACCTGAAGATTCTTACTTTTCCAAAAACCTACCTTATTATTAATTTGCATATAGAAATGAATGCGTCCTTTTATTACTCAAAACCTTGTAAAATTTCCTGATATGCAAACTAAAAAAACTTCAGCATTAAACAAACAAGGGGAAAATTCTTTGCATTTTAAGCATAGGCTGTTTAATCATATGATTTTTCTCGACATTTACACTGTAGATTTTCTCTAATCCACCCTCCCGCGTCCTCCAGCCCTTATCTGATGAAATGATCAGTTCTCTCTGAAGCTTGATGAAACTGTCAAGTCTCTATGCGAAATACATGCAACATTAAACTACAGGGTGTCCACTCACTGCATTGTTAATGGGATTAACTCCCTGATAAGGAGCTAAATCACCTAGGGGCCTGTGGGGGTCTTAATCCAGGTTTTATACTGTAATTATACTGTAGCTCGAGCCTAAGGCCTAGTATAAAAATGCCCACCTGCAATCAAACAGGCATAAAAGGACTGATTAAACTATTAGACAGAAAAAAAAAATACTGAGATTTGTTTTTAATGCTGTTGAGAGAAGAGTGTTATCATTATCACATTGGCAGAAAAGGAGTCTCTGGGATAAAAGTAGTGAGTGAAGTTTCTTGTTGTCACCAAGTTCTCTTTCTGGCTTCTTATTTAGCTGTGACCAGGAGGCTTTACTGTAAAAAAGGTCCATAGGCTGAATGGCTTTGATTACTTAAAACAACATTGATGCGCTAGCTCATCAAGACAATACAAAAAAAGCAACAGGGCATTATACCTACCCTGTTTTTCTCATTTAATTAAAATGTTACTAGTGATAATCATCTAAAAAGAGATAAAATTCCTCGCACACCCCATTTTCCTCTCTGCAACAAGAACTTTTTGCAATTTCTAGGCCTTCACCTATAATGTTGTTTTACATTTTAAAAAGTGTGTTCTTTGGCAGTTTATATAGTACCAGTAACGGTGCAATAGTTTTCATCCTCTTTGTCTGCACGTTTAGCATTCCTTTGCTCAGAGGTTGATGCACTTGCTGCTTCCTGAGCAGCTCTTCTTTTCTCCACCCTAACGGCCCACTTCTTTCATTGGCATCTTTTTGCGTTAAAACCGATTAAGTCAGTGTTTGTGTTGCAAATGCTTTGTTTGTTTTCTTTAATTTTTCACGGTAGCATATTATATATAAAAATAATATAAGCTTGCAGATATTTTTCCTTCAGAGCTAGAGCGTTACTCCAAATAAAGATCTGTCCAGTTTAATCACTGTAAAAAGTGACATTTATTCGTATTTTGGTATTAACACTTATTGCAGGGCACAGCACATACTTTGGTGCAATAAACTGCACAGTACAGAACCTTCATTTACATGAAAGTGTGGTTTCTCTTCAACCCTACAGAAACACTATATTGTTGTTTCTTTTTGTATTGTACTATTTTGCTTTGCCACATTTTTATTTCATTTATGTTCATAAAAAAAACAAAAATTCCAGTAAATAAAATTAACCCCTTGGTAGTGGATTTACTAAATGCACAAATTTGTCAGTAATCACTTTTGTTGGAACACCATTAATCATATACTAGCATCTTCTGTACAAGAATCAATTACAAGTGTATTCTTTTCTAATAGGAAATGCCTTAATTCTTTTGACAAAAATGAGCTACCATGAAGTTTAAATAGAATGTAGAATCATCATACAGTGAAGAGAATTCTGTAATGGAGAACAAGAAAGATCTGACAGAATGCAAATAACTCACAGATCTAGTTACACTTTATTAGCCTTATAGAAAAAAATATTTGTTGCAGGGATATACTGTACCTTCATACACACATTCTCTCACAAATGCAGTACATAAACTACGAATTAAAAATAATAAGGAAAAAAAGAGATGTATTGCTATAATCTGATGAAAGAACTGGTATGCTTAAGTCTTACATTAATGTATGTCATTTAGCCTTCATCAAAATTCAGCCTCCACCTACGCCAACCTGGACTCTTTAAAAAGTAATAATGCTAATACTGTGAATACATTTTTTGTAAACCTTTTACAAATCTGAACCTTTAGCATGAAAAATTCGATTAAGAAGATGGTAAATGTGCAACAGGATAGACTTGGCTTTCTTACTAACTTTGACTGTACCAATAAATTTGAGGCATTTGTTGCTCTTAATTCACAAAGCAAATCGTCAATTTATAAAAACAAAGATTGCCAACAAAATGTTACTTTCAATCAGGAAAGGCTCTTACTCACATGAGTTTGTTAGTGAATTAACTATTTAACAGAAATTTAACTGATGGCATACTCTGGAAGGTTTAAAAGCATTCCAAAAAAAAAAAAAAAAAACCACAAACAAAATAAAATAAAGGTTAGTAAGGTTAATAAGTTCAATTTTGCTTTACCAGTTTGTTTTGTAATTCAGTGTACTGTTATACACTTGCAAAAGGAGTAGCAATTAGCACCATTCTAATTCTAAGACACTGACCAAAACACTTAAAAGTAGCCCTTTTTCCTTTAAATTGTTAGCAGGGAGAAATACAACTGACCTATTGCCCCGGGCCCCCCCGGGTCATACAACAAGCTCTTTTTTCCTTCCCTTTTTAGGAACTTCACTTTAAAAGAATGTAAAAGAAGAGGTACAAGCAATGGCTTGACCTACAGCTTCATATCAGAAGGAAATCAACTAATACTGTAGACATGCAGGCAGGAGTTATTTTATCTTTGATTTGTGTAAATTTTAAATGTTCCTTCACAGCATTATTTCATTCTTTTAATATTTTTCTGATCAACAGACACAATTTTCTTCAAATTGAACATAAACACTGTTATCCTATTGGAAGGGAATTGATGATGGTCAGAGAAATGGAAAGTCTTGAAGTCAGACCTCAATTATAAGAAATCATGATAGCTAGACATAATTAACTGGCTTGGTACTTTTTTTTTTTTTAACAGATTTCCAGATTCTTACAGTCAAGTGTCAAGCCTACAAGGAGTCACCTACTGTTACTCACTCACTACTGCCAACAATGAATTCAAATCAGCAGACTGATTTGTACTGGGCATTAAGATTCTTTGTGACAAAATAAAGCAATACAAAAGATAGAGGGTGGAGGTCATTTGTTTTTGATCCTATTTTTATAAAAATTGATCTATTTGTATGGAATGTTGTGTGATTTCAATAAAATGAATCAAATTAAAAAAAAAAAAAAAAAAAATCTCATTACACTCCAAAACCACTCTCGTGGATATAATTCAGGCCTTTTATAACTAATACAAAGTGTTTACAGTTTTAAACATTTGAAACTTGTTTTATTTGACCATTTTACTTGGTAGTGCAGTATTACAAAAACTTAACATAAATAACCTTGAACATCTCCTTTCACATTTTTAGCCATCTGAATAAAAGATTTAGCTGTTTAACAAAAATATTTGACAAGCAGACTGAAATTCCACTGGCCGGCAGCTGCCAGTGTTATTAGCATTATAATTCCCCCAGGACATACAGTATATCATTTTCTGGTACGTGTTTGTTGGGGGGTGGCACACAAACAAACTGTAGTTTTTTTTTTCCTTGTTAGTGGATTTGATGCTAATGGAGTTCAAATTTAATGTCAATAAAGTCCATGATTTATAGAGGCCTGGGCACTTATTCTCTCAAGTAATGTTGAACCCATATTAAGCTCAAATTACAAACACATACCCACACACCTCTCACACTTAATGTGTAGACGTTATTTTTCAAAATGACCTGTACAAGCAAGTCCCACTCCATCGCAATGCAACATGAACCTTCCTTACCTGACTAGAAAAATGTAATAAATCATCTACCAACCATTGTACATATACTTAATGAATTTTGTCTATAATTGCATTTATAAACCATATAGCACCATCATATGGTAATTTAAAACATACAAAATAACTTCTGTAATGCTTGAAATGAGATTCAATATGCATATATTTATGGAGTGAAAAACAGCATGAATAGGCATATTAGCAGGATAAAATGAAAAACACTTCCTGCAAAGAACAAGTGGGGGCTGTTAGCTTTGGCAAAGGAAAAGATAAGACATTATTTACTACAAATAAATATATAATGAAAGGCTCAAAGAACTGAATTGCTAAAATAGCCAAGTAAAAAATAAAAGCATAATTTACATATTTGGGACATATTCTTTGCTATCACTATTGTGCTACACCACAGTTACAGAACTGACAGGTGGTATAAATCCTTCAAAAAGAAAAACCTGTCTGACAGTAGGAAAAAATACTAGATATAATCATAAAGCAAACAAGGAAAAATTAAGTTTAAAATAATGTATTAGTATCTTTGATAACCTAAATAAGGGTGACCTGAAAACATTGGAAAATAGGGACACATACTATAAAAATGTAGATAATCTATTTCAAGTTTTACACATTTTAACTAATATTTCAGAGCTGGCAGATTATTCCTGCAGGCTGCTGCTATCTGAATGGATCTCTTCTACCTTTTATAAAGATAACTCCTTGCTTCTAGTACATCTAGTCAGGTTAGACTTTGAACTGACGCAGTGTCAATGAATGTGGGTGTTGTGTGCTTTGTGACTGGCATCCCATTCAAGTCTGGTTTGTGTCAGGTTAAGATGAGACTTTTCACAACCCAGCAACAGTAAAATCGGGAGTAAAAACTTTCCTTTAAATAACAAAAATATAAAAAACATGCTTTTTTATTTTTTTTTTTTATTACGAAAACCATGAGTAAAGTTATTAAATTGTTTTAGAACAAGTGTACTTGTGCCCTGTAATATAGACCCTGAAATGAAAGTAGATTTTGATTGTCTGCACTTCTAAATAACCCTCTCTACTAAAACAAGTGATAGATGATCTATAAAATAGAATGTGTTACAAAGAAAATAAACGGCTGAATGAAAAACAGATGACTTCTCGGACTGCCAATTGGAATTTATAAAAGTAAACTGCAAAATATAAAAATAAATAAATACGAGATAAACTGTAATGACAAATTAAACTGTAAAAAGTAATATTCAAGCTCATTTTTGATTTATAACAGATAGCAAAAGGAGGCAGAATTACATATACTGTACCAGAAGAACTGGGAAGGCTATCCAAGGCAAGCTTCCATGTTTGAAACAAAGCATAGAATACACTCCTTACGCTGCACTGCCCTCTGGTGGATATTCATAACTCAACAACGCAGTACATGATAATCATTCTGAGAAGTATGCAAGCTAACTGGTATCCATCACTTTACTGATGATAAATTCCCCAGTTCAAATGATCATAATCAGAATCAGTTTACTACTTAGAAGAGAAAGCATGCCACTGCATACAAAAGTAGAAAATTAGAGAGTAGACAATAAGAGAGAGAGATGCACTCTTATTCCAAATAAACCAGTAATATATTCAACATATCCAAGATAAGCAAAGAAACACATACTGTACAGAAACATTTAAACAGAATAGAAAAAGGCAATAAGAACTTGTAAAAGTTTAGCATGGATGATTTTACATAATAATGTTTTATTTTTTTGTCAGACTTTATACATGAAAAGCATTCTTGAAATAGAGTGCTTCATAGGCATAAGACTTTTTTTTTTTTTTTTTTTTTTTAAATTGCAGAATGTACTACATATTAAGACTGATTTCTGTGACACTATGAAAAATAAAGAAACAAATATTACATGAAATTCTTATGTTTTTGGTTATTTGGTTATGACCATGTACAATTTTTTTCACATGGGGCCTGATCTATCATGGAGAGAGCAAGCAAAAGTATGTCTGAAATAGCTAGGATTACCAGATGAAGTAATGCAAAAACTGACTTTTTGTGCATAATGATGCAGTGCATGTACTTTACAAATGTCTCCAACAAATAATTCAGCATTAAAGCACAAAAAAAGAACTGTCAACAATATACAAGATAATGGGCTTCAAGCCAGGAATGAAATAAAGGAAAAAAATCTTCTTTTGAATGAAACATTTTTATACAGCATTAAAGATCAAAACAAGTTTCTGTCCACTAACTATGAAAACTTAGGCAACTTGGAGACATGAAATGTTAAGGGTAGGTGAAAATACACAACTTAATCAAAAGCTGCAAGCAACTCAAAAGAGAAAATATAAACAAGTTTTCAATTTACTAAATTCTCAAGATTAAAAAAATTGCAGAAGAATAGAGAAAGCCAACAATTTTATCCTTCCGTGTTGTCATTAGTGACAATGTCAGTAAAAAATATTGTAGTTATCATTTTGAGAGAATGCCGAATATCATATGACCTGTCAATAAAAGCTGTGGTTGAATGTGCTGCTTTTAATATATGGAGCGGACTTTGTTGCTCATACTGTATTTTTTGTTTTTCATGCTGTGACTGTTCTTGAATGGCCCAGCCAGAGCCCTGACTTAAACCCAACTGAGCATCTCTGGAGAGACCTAAAAATGGCTGTCCACCAACGTTTACCATCCAACCTGACAGAACTGGAGAGGATCTGCAAGGAAGAAATGGCAGAGGATCCCCAAATCCTGGTGTGAAAAACTTGTTGCATCTTTCCCAAGAAGACTCATGGCTGTATTAGCTCAAAAGGGTGCTTCTACTAAATACTGAGCAAAGGGTCTGAATACTTAGGACCATGTGATATTTCAGTTTCTTTTTTAATAAATCTGCAACAATTTCAAAAATTATTTTTTTTTGTCTGTCAATATGGGGTGCTGTGTGTACATTAATGAGGGAAAAAATTAATTTAAATGATTTTAGCAAATGGCTGCAATATAACAAAGAGTGAAAAACTGAAGGGGGTCTGAATACTTTCCGTACCCACTGTAGAAATGAATTATGTAGATTCTTTACCTTCACCTGATGCTCTTTCCTGCATTTGCCTGACAACAAAAAAAAAAAAATCACTTCTGTTTTCCCCTTCCCATACACAAAACCAAACTGCATTTAAATGTTCTTTTTTCCACACAGATGCCTATGAATATAGGGTACAGCTTGTTGTCATGAAAACTGTACTATTGTAATGAGTAAAAGCAGAGAATATTGAGCGTTGTAAAGGAGAACAGCTTACACTACCACATTGCACAAATTTAGTTTTATAATAGCAGTATGGAGTATCAGTGACAATTATAATCAGGTGATATTTTTCTGAAAATGGCAACACTTTCAGGTTTTTACCATCCATTTCCATATATAAAAAAAAAAAATTCTCTAGGAACGAACAACATTTTTGATTTTTTGTTCTCTTAAGAGCAACTCTGGTACATTTAATGAAAGTCAAATGTTTATCGATAATTTCTGTGAAAATAAAAATATTTACAAATAATGAGATGACTATGTGTGAGGTAGTCAGGGCACACTCATTAGGAATTTTTAAAACTGGGAACCAAGTGGATATTTTGGAAAATGTGCTCCTGCTGGTTAGAAAGAGTTTTAAGAAAGGCAATCCACACTAGCCTGGAGAAAATTTCCATTATAGTCTGCCGACAAGAAGGCAGACCCTGTTGAACTCATTTTGAAATTTGTAAAGTCAAAATTCAGTGGCATCTAGGGTAAAGAGGAAGCAGAAACTCATTTAGTCTTCAGGATGTTTAGGCTAACCTTTTGTCAAACAAGAGAGAGAGAAGAAGTGTGCAAGAGCATAAGAAAGAAAGTGATTATATGCAAAGGACCCAGTGTTGTAAATGAGCAAAAAAAGGGCAGGAAAAAGTATTGTTACTTGCTATATTGACATTGTGTGTATATGAAACAATGTTATAGAAAAATGATGACGCTAAAATATGTAAATCTACAGTATACAAGATCATACTAAATCTCTGGTTAAAAAGGAAGAACTCTGAAAAACAGATGCCAAGTATTTATTTAATACAGTCATTTGGAGTGAATAGCTCTAACAAGACCACTATACATCCAGTGCTGTTTCAAAAGGCTGTGAGCCAATGTGTATGTGTAAAATTTCCTAACCATTAGACATGCTACTCCTAGCTTACCCATAATTTGACTTTCTACAAAATCAGCTAAAACAGTGAGTAGTGTGGAGCAAGAGTCTCATTGAAGAACATCCACATCCTAATCCAGCTCATTCTTGTTATGAATGTCAGTAACTTAAATTTTTAACTTGGTTCAATACATTTTATTCTGCTCTTACTTAGGATTTAAATAGTGCTGAATTCATTTTCACTTTCAGTTTGCACTTTGGCTTGTTTATTTTATTACACTGTTACATTTTCAATTTACCACAACACTACCATGGTTTTCACTGGGCAATGCAAGTTTGGATTCCAGTTACTATCATGTATTAGTCCATCACTGGAGAGCATGTCTCCATCATTAATGTGACCCCATTTAAGCCTTCCAATTTGCGACCTGTGGCAGAACAATTCCAAGCTTAATACACAGAATTTTTTTTGAGAGAGTAATAGGTAACGCATAAAAGAACTACTTTCTAGTGGATGTATAGGTAAAAACCAAAAAGTAATATCTCCATTATAAAATACACTTCAATGATCAACCTTGCCTAATCAATGAATAGATCTCTAAAGAACCTGATCTGATCCTGACGACTTCATATGAAAGGTTATGCTGGTAGTTTAATCAGTACATCATATGAACTTACCAAAAAAATAACTGCATAGGAGTGAACAGGAAACTTTTAACCATAAGGTGTTACAAGCCAAACTTTTACAAATGACACTAAAAATGCCTTGGTTCTGGCAAATCCCTGCTTGTACAGACACATACAAATCCCTATCTAAATCTTCTTGTTCACATGAATTTACAATTAGAGCACAAGATCACGATAACACAATATGTCACTAGTAAAGACTGAACCAAGCATCCTATGCTGTTCAGTGTACTCCACATCTTCAAGGACACACTATCCCATCTGTGTGTAGATCTCACGTCCAGAACCATTTAAAATTTTTCTTCTGACGTGAAGCCAACTTATTTGTGGTCAGAGGCAGGCAGAAAACAGGACAGGTTTACATACAAGAAGAACAAAGAACCTTAAGGCTGACTTAAATATCCAATGACTTCCAATTGTCATCCTCAGTGATGACAAAAATCTTACAATAATTGCCTCAAGTTGAAAAGGAAGTTGGTATACGATGGTCCTCTTACCAACTTAACTTTCAATTTCATCATCATGCTATGTTTATGCACAATCACAGCTGTTGTCTTCCTTATATAGGTCCATAAAACTGGCTTTGATGTGACTTAACAGTAAACATATGTAGAATATTCTTACAGTCCCAGAAAAAAAAATTACATTCTGCAATTATTCAATAATCAGCACAGCACATCACAAATTATGCAGTGACCAGTTATGTAATATGGGAGTAGGGGAGGAGGGAAGAGACAAACCTGAAAAATATAGCATACTATTTACCCAAGATATCTGTTTATTCTGTGGTAAAACTACTAGAAAATGTAAAAGTTTGTTCATTATTTAAATATACATCACAAATGGTTATCATTAGGTGAAATATAAGTCCTTCAGGAATAAATATTAAGACAAATTTTCTCAGCAGGGGAATCATAAATCTGAGGATAAATGGTGGAAGAAAAAATTAAAAAGTAATTGATATTCAGAACACCAGAATATGTATGTTTTAAAATTAAAGTGTTAAAAATATACTACAACAAAAAATGTAACTAAGGCTTCTTATGCGCTGACCAATGATAACCAAATTTACTTTTACCTTAATTAATATCAGTTTTTCTAACAATCACTTGCCAGTTCAGAGGGTTATATTTAAATATGTAAAGTAACACTTTTTATTTAAAATTGTTTATAACTTGCTTTGATCATGAGTGATAGAAATGGCAAAAAAATAATTATTTTTTGTAAAAAAAGAAAAATGTCCATTGGTCGCTTTAAATATAATATACTCGGAAAACCAAATTTCAGTCAAATGAAAATTTCAATAAGAAAATTATTATATTAGTGTTAGTTATAGTAATCTCACAAACTTAGGTTGGTGGGTGCTTCAAGTAAGCATGGAGATGTATCGTGCTTTTAAATTACAATATTTTAAAGATACAGTAATTTGATTACTTAAGATTTTCTTTTGATAATTTACAATGTTTAAAAGCTATGTGATAAGTGTGTACAATTAGTACATAAATCAGAGTAGTAACCAAAGAACCTGGAAATAACGAACATACAACAGCTACATCCAGACCATAGACCTTAGGACATTTTTCTATACAGCCTCCTGTAAACTAGCCGAACCTCTCTTTACAATTCTACTAAACACAAGGACAGGACAAAAGATGACTTTTTCTTTAGATGCTGGCATCTATTTATGATTCTGACTTCCAGTAAAATTCATAAAAAGAGACACTAAATTAAAAAAAATTATATGCTTGCACTTTACCTTTTTCATCCAGTCACAAAGATGAGTCTTCAGTTGGTTGTTACCAATCTAAAGAAAACAAAATACATAAATAACACCACTTAGTATGAAGGAGATCTTTTTCAACACCTCAACTCAAAAATTGTGAAAGTAAACTGTAGTGTCAAGATAAAAGGCACAAGCATGCATCAGGGACAGACATCTCTATTCAACTGTGCACACAATAGAGGTCTGTTAGATGCATATTGAGAGTAAACAGATGTGGCTCTCGTGACAGCAGACCAAGGAGGTGCCACAGTCCTAGGAACCGAGTTTATTATTGTTCAGATTCTACTTTATGCTATGATAACGTCCAGGTTCTAAGCAGGGTGCTCTAGACAGTAGCACTTCACTAAAATATCTAAGTAACTTGTACCAACTAATTCATAAAGTAGTAATTTACAGAAGAGAATGCCATCATAGACAATCTTGAATGTCAGATGCATTTGTGAATGAAAACCTATATGAACACTTTGTTTGATAAAAAGAAATCAATTACTGAGGTCTTCATTTTGCATACTGCAAAAACATTCTGTACATTTTATGACAAAACAAGAAAATAGGGTGTCAATGCAACCTTTTCAGTTTGACAATGTTATTTTAAAGTTGAATGGTAAATCCCATCAAGAGCAATAAGAAAAAAAGATCATGCAAGCATCAAACAAGTTGTTACGTTTCTCAACAGGGAATCATACAACAGAGAATAGAACAGAAAATAAAAATAAAAATTACAGCTGAACATGTGGGGGGAACAGGTTTTGTTCAGAAGGTCTATGTTTAAAATGAAAGCAAAAAAAAAAAGCCCTGCACTTAACAAATTTTATACTTTCAAAAATTATGTTAATCTTCATCTTTTTTTTAAAAAAAAAATTTAGAACATCCTGTTCCTGGAGAAAGTAATCCCAAAGAACATTAATTGCATCTTAATATTTTTGAAAAAAACTAAACAATTTCAACACAGAGGAACGTTTCAGACAAAAAATATTTTAAACAGATGAACAGATAGATGGCAAATGTATGTCTAGTGTAAGAAAATGGTTTTAAGGCAGCATATATGTCAGCAATGACTTCCATGCAGTATGGCATAGCAGTTAAAGTTGCTGCAAACCACATGACTACCCAATAAATTTCAGTCTCCGATTCCCCATATGATCCTTAGTAAATCAATCACTTTACTACTGTTTTTATAATCTGGGCAAAAACAGGTTAAGTTCAGTACTTAAAGCACCTTATGAAGATTACTGTACAGGAATGCCACAAAAAAATAAAAATAAAAATAAAGTCTTGTTCATTTGTATATCATATTGTTACATTTACTTCTTTGGCGGACACCTTAATCCAAGGTGACTTATAATATTTATGATACAATTGGTTACATTTCTTTTGGTTTTCCAATTGGAGCACAGGCAGGTCAGTTCACTTGATCAGGGTCACACAGTGTCATTGAACTTGAACCTACTATCTCAGGGTCTGAAGTCGAAAGCCTTAACCACTACACCACATTGCCTGCCTACAATGCCCACAGACAGACAATAAAAAATAAACAAGAAAAATGCATACAGCCATGTACATAATCACATCATACTTTGCCACGTGTTATGTTTGATAAATTTGTTGCAAATTTTCTCATGGTACAAAAGGAATAAGAACTACACTGATTATGTTCAGTTTAATATTGCACTTTCCAAACAGACTGACTCAGTTTCAAAGATCTACATATTTTTGTTAAGAATGAAAGAAAGAAAAACAAAACAAATACATAACATTTTACACCGAGTAGTGTTTTTCCTTTCTGCTATCTATCTATCTATCTAATGACCTTATTCAGCATCTATGTGGAAGCAAACTGTGTTGATTTAATGGTGATTTATTTAAATGTCAGTCAGTAGCAAAAATTTCAAAATGGTTATGGGGCCATCATATTCTTCAATTCATTACTGTGTGAGACATTAACTAGTGTTCAAAGATCAAGATATGGTTATTAGTGCAAAACTGTAAAACAGAATGTAAGGAATCCAATTTTCAGGAATTGTTTCCTCTTGCAAATATACCTCATTCTGAATGAATTAAGTGCTTGGGCAAAAAACAGCTTTGAAACATGCTTTATGCTTGATGTTCACAGAACATCTGAGAAGGTTGGACAACTTTTCAAGTCTAATGTTTCAACAAAATTTTGTTTATATTTATGTGCAATCACACATTATTTTAAGCATTTGTTTCCTCAATCAGTAAATAATACAAAAACTAGTTACGCTAATATTTGTAATCACCTTTAGTACATATTTAAAGTTATATCTACTAATACCAGTAAGTGTAGTTATGAACTGTAACCATATTATAAACCTTTTAAAAAGGTGCCAACATAAGTTGTCAACTTTAAAAGTACAGTATGTCAAACATGTATTTTCACCCTAGAAATGAGGCCGTAACAGTACCAATTTCTGGGAACTCCAGCAGTAATACTATTTAGAGATCTAGGAGTAAAGGAAACGTGTTACAAGTATGTAAGCATTGCCAACTGTCAACAGCCAACATACAAAGCTAGGTTCTAGATCAATCTTCTTCATCTTTCCTCACTCTATGGAAAAAGGATCGATGTGTATGATCAATCTTCTTCATACAGCTTGGTCCTGCATCCATCCATCCATCCATTATCCAACCCACTATATCCTAACTACAGGGTCACCGGGGTCTGCTGGAGCCAATCCCAGCCAACACAGGGCACAAGGCAGGAAACAAACCACGGATATTACTTTATCCGTCCACTTCAATTGATCCATCTCCACTTCTAAATCCTTCAATTCCTCCTCCCCAGCACTTTCATTTCCATTACTCTTTTGCCCACATTGTCTCTCCTCATCACTTATCCATACCACTTCAATCTACTTTCCTGTACTTTTAGTATCTCACTCAATTTTGTTGTAACTTGGACTGTTTCATTTCTTATTCAGTCATTTTTTGAAACTCCAGAATTCTGCCTCTCATTTCTGTCACATTCAAGTTCCCCTTTTACTGGCTATATCTCAACTCTATACATCATTGCTGGTCTTACCACTGTCTTAAAAATGTTACCTTTAACCTTCACCTTAATTCTTCCATCACACAGTATTCCTAATGCCTTCTTCGGCTCCCCCTTACTAGCTGAAATCACCCCACCCCCTCCCCCTTTTGTCTGCAATGCTGATAACAAGCAAACTATTTATCACCTTTACTGAAGATAAAGTCATGAGAGGACTATGCAGACTTCATTCTGCCAGAGTGGCAGGCCCTGATGGCATCAGCTCATTGGTGCTCAAAATCTGCACCTCACAGCTCTGTGGTGTGCTAATAAGGATTTTCAACATAATCTTGAGTATTCTAAAAGTGCTGGAGCTGTGGAAAATATGTTCTCTGGTTCCTGTTCCAAAGAAGGCACATCTTTGAGCACCATCTGACTACAGACCAGTGGCACTCACCGCACATTTAATGAGTTTTTGAGAGACTGGTCCTGGAAATACTTTGCCCCCAGGTTAGGTCATCATTGTTGAAGATGCTATCATTTACCTGCTGCGTTATGCCTACAGTCACCTAACCAAGACAGGAGGAAATCTTGGGATTATGTTCATTGATTTCTCATGTGCTTTTATCATCCTCCAGCCTACCAGACTGGAGAGTAAACCATCAGCAATCCAGCTGGATGCTACCTTGTTTCATGATCATGGACTGTCTGACTGGAAGGCCACAGTATGTGTGGCTACAGGGCTGTGTCTCGGACGCTGTGCTGTGTAGCACTGGTGATCCACAAGGGACAGTTCTGTCACTGTTCCTTTTCACCTTGAAGACCACAGATTTTAGCTACAACACAGATGGCTGCCATCTGCAGAAATTCTCTGATGACTGTGCAGAAGTAAGAAGTATCAGGCATAGTGACTAGACAGAATATAGGAAAGTAGTGGATGGTTTTGTTGACCAGTGTGAGCCGAATCAGCTGCAGACCAACACCAGTAAAACTAAAGAACTGGTGGTGGATTAAAGATGATAACAATCTCCAGTTACTCCCCTGTCTATTAAGGGTGTAAATATGAAGATCATTCAGAAATATCAATCAGTATCTGGGGGTGTAAACAAACAGTAAGCTAGACTGGTTCAAGAACTCAAAGGCCAAGTAAAAGAAGGGTCAAACTAGGCTGTATTTCCTACAAAGACTCAGATCTTTTAGGGTCTCAAACACAATGCTGCCGATGTTTTATTGAGTGTGTGGTTGCCAGCGCTATTTTATTTCCTGTGGCACGCTTGGTGGGGTGTGGCTTGTTTGGTACAATATGAAAGTGGCAGACATTAACAGGCTAAACAAACTAATTCAGAAGTCTGGCTCTCTGGTAGGAGGGAAACTGGAGAGCTTGGAAACTATAGCAGATCAGAGAATGTTGTCTAGGCTTCAGTCTATTATTTATAAATGCTAATCACCCACTTCATACTGTTGTGGTTGGACAGACAAACATTTTCAGTAAAAGACTGAATAGCAAAAAGTGCTCCACTGAATGTCACAGGATATCCTCCCCCCCACAGCCATCAGACTCTATAACTCCTGCTTCCGGTCAATCATCCACACTATAAGCCGTTTCCTTTCTCTCTGATGGATATCCCAGTACTTTTTCAACTACTTAGATGTGCAATAACTTCTCACATTCTCACATGCATACCTTTTTGTTCTTTGAATGTGCAATATTTATTATGAGAAGTATTTCAGGATCAGGAAGCTCTTACTGTCTAGTATACTAGGTATTTTGTAAGATACTAACATGCATAGCATTTATTATATTTCATTACCATGTACTTGTAGATCTTTGTGAATGATGATTTATTGCACTTTATTTTGATATTTATATTTTTTATTTTACATGCTTATTTTTTATACTTGCTCTTAGTGTTACTTGTGCCTTTGTCTATGTGTACAGTTGTAACAAACAATTTCCCTTAGGAATAGTAACATTTTTTGATTCTTATTCCAATTGTTTCATCTAAACAAAACTGTGAGGGTTATATCTGCATCTAAGTTTCCAACTTGTGCTAACACAGATTCTAAATATTTAAACTTATCCACTTTTTTTAGTATCTCTCCCTGCAGGAAAACTATTAAATATTGATCCTCATGAAACCAAGTATTTGTCTTCTTCCTACCTATCTTCAATCCTCTGTCTTCCAAAAGCCTTTTATTATTCTTCCAACTTCCTCTCCACTTTTTTGTTTTTGGTACTACACAACCCAACGTCATCAGCAAAAAGCATGCACAAGGGGCATTGGTATTTTAATGCACAAGTCAACACTTGCAAAACCAGATCGAAGAGATAAGGATTGAAAGAAGATCCCTGGTGCAGACCTATTCTAACTGGGATTTTGTATGTAAACCAAACACTGCTTTTAGCCAGAGTCCTCACTCCCTCATACATATCCTGGACAAATCTTACATACTTCTCTGGTACTCCTTTCTGCACCTTTTGTCATGGCACTCTATCACAAGCTTTCACCAAATCAATAAATTCCATATGCAAACCTTTCTGTGTTTCTCATTGCTTCTCTATGAACTGACTCAGTACAAAGACTACATTAGTTATTTTTCCTCCAGAAATAAAAAAACAAACTATTCCTTCCCTGGGGTGATCTCTTCTCTAAGCCTTCTCTCTAGAACCCTTTCCCAAATTTTTATGCTGTGCGACATCAGCTTTATCCCTGCATTTCTTAAACTATGAATTTTGAACAAATTTAGGTAATGGACATATACACTCACCTAAAGAATTATTAGGAACACCTGTTCAATTTCTCATTAATGCAATTATCTAATCAACCAATCACATGACAGTTGCTTCATTGCATTTAGGGGTGTGGTCCTGGTCAAGACAATCTCCTGAACTCCAAACTGAATGTCAGAATGGGAAAGAAAGGTGATTTAAGCAATTTTGAGCGTGGCATGGTTGTTGGTGCCAGACGGGCTGGTCTGAGTATTTCACAATCTGCTCAGTTACTGGGATTTTCACGCACAACCATTTCTAGGGTTTACAAAGAATGGTGTGAAAAGGGAAAAACATCCAGTATGCAGCAGTCCTGTGGGCGGAAATGCCTTGTTGATGCTAGAGGTCAGAGGAGAATGGGCCGACTGATTCAAGCTGATAGAAGAGCAACTTTGACTGAAATAACCACTCGTTACAACCGAGGTATGCAGCAAAGCATTTGTGAAGCCACAACACTCACAACCTTGAGGCGGATGGGCTACAACAGCAGAAGACCCCACCGGGTACCACTCATCTCCACTACAAATAGGAAAAAGAGGCTACAATTTGCACGAGCTCACCAAAATTGGACAGTTGAAGACTGGAAAAATGTTGCCGGAGTCAGAATTTGGCGTAAACAGAATGAGAACATGGATCCATCATGCCTTGTTACCACTGTGCAGGCTGGTGGTGGTGGTTAATAGTGTGGGGGATGTTTTCTTGGCACACTTTAGGCCCCGTAGTGCCAATTGGGCATCATTTAAATGCCACGGGCTACCTGAGCATTGTTTCTGACCATGTCCATCCCTTCATGACCACCATGTACCCATCCTCTGATGGCTACTTCCAGCAGGATAATGCAGCATGTCACAAAGCTCGAATCATTTCAAATTGGTTTCTTGAACATGACAATGAGTTCACTGTACTAAAATGGCCCCCACAGTCACCAGATCTCAACCCAATAGAGCATCTTTGGGATGTGGTGGAACGGGAGCTTCGTGCCCTGGATGTGCATCCCACAAATCTCCATCAACTGCAAGATGCTATCCTATCAATATGGACCAACATTTCTAAAGAATGCTTTCAGCACCTTGTTGAATCAATGCCACGTAGAATTAAGGCAGTTCTGAAGGCGAAAGGGGGTTAAACACCGTATTAGTATGGTGTTCCTAATAATCCTTTAGGTGAGTGTATGTGATGGGTCGCCACATGATTGTGTAGTGAAGTTAGCCAAGTTCATCCTATTGTGAATTCTGTGTCAAGTGATATACTGCCTTCTTCTTAGTGTAGCAATGCCACAGTAAGTGAAACAACGGCATTGATGCATCACAGCCAGCTATGTTTCTATGGCATGAAAATACTGTTCTTCACAGCATGACCTCCCCTCCTCTCACAACCTGTGAAACAGTCAAACGGAGACAACTGACAAGCAAAGACACGTATAAGAAAGGGGGAGAGAAAGAAGGGAATGATAGCTAAGCTTGTGAGGTGAAGGGACAGCAGAACTTGAAAATGTCAAAATGAAAATAAAGGTCGCGGCACAAAAATGTGACCATTTTTGGGATGTTATAAAGGGCACGAGAGCAGTGTTGGTTTAAGTATAGTGCCATCATATGGCAGTGTTTTTGCCAACATAAAGCAATTTAAGCGGTCATGCACAACTGTTGGGAACTTAGTTACATATTCACTGTTACAGCACACATTGAATCTAACTCTGCAAGGCAGCAGTGAAGGTAAGATGTTACATTAGGTTTCATGTGCTTTGGTGAGCAAGAACCGCTTCGTGTGACACTATTTCAAAGAAGTTTGATCAATTTTAAATCGACTAGCAATGTGAAGGACTGGTTTGGAAAACTGAAAACTGTAAGAATACCAGAAAATATCAAGTACAAACTGGTCCACCTTGATGTCATTTTGGCTGTGTGCATCTTCGCATTTATGCCAGTGCAAAAATGGAAGACCAGCATTTGCTTGCAAACTGATCGCATTTCTGACAAACTCCAGTCCTTTTTTTCCCCCCATTTGTCTGCAGATTTCCAAACCTCTGAGGGAAGC
Organism: Polypterus bichir lapradei; assembly: GCA_026402145.1. Classification (NCBI taxonomy): domain Eukaryota; kingdom Metazoa; phylum Chordata; class Cladistia; order Polypteriformes; family Polypteridae; genus Polypterus; species Polypterus bichir. Next base: position 318,229 of record JANRMT010062820.1, read on the forward strand.
ATTGGGAAAGATAAAAACAATTGCTAGGAATATCAAAAGTCATGATCTATTTAATCAATTGAGTCTGACAACTGGATTCACCAGTATTGTTTGTATTCACCGGTTAGTGCCATGCTGATGAATGGCTGGTTACAGCACAGAAAGTTCCCGTTAGGGACATTCTCCTGTTTTGCATTCAAACCTGAATAATCTTTGCACTTTAAGAACTTTATAATATAAAAATGATTATGAAAGTCATCAGGTAGAATTTTTCTCCTCCTACAAACTATAAGTAACAAGACCCTGCTCTCAGAATACCAGACAGAAGACAATGACTTTAAATCCTAAAAAAGTCATACATTAATCAAGGTGGTGATTAGAAAATGCAATTTACAACATCTGATAATCCAGGAGGATTAGCTAAACTAAAATATTAAATCATGTTAACTCAAGGCAGTTATTACAAATAGAATTTCACATCACTAGAAAACAATTCACCCTTCATCATGTGAATTGAAACAACTTCAAAGTTGCTTGAAGATCATCCAGAAATAAAACAAAACATCTTAGACATACTAAGCACATTTTGTTTATCATGAATTAAAGTGCATTCATGTACTTAATGAATTACCCTTTATGGTAAACTGCACATTTGTCAAAAGGAAAACAGAAAAGGGAAAAATGGTTGTGGTCTACACTTGTGGTGTACACTTCTTCAAGCCCACTATTCATAAACAATCACCACTTTACATGTGGATTGCTCTTCCATTTACTGTGTAAATGTTACATTTTGAAATGAATTTCACAATTTACAAATGTCAAATAATCTACCTATTTAAAACAAAAGATTTAAAAAAAAAGCTTAAAAAAATCATACATATTTAGTCTTTAAAGATCATGACCCTGATGTGGTGTAGGATCTCATTTGTCTCAATGATTCCTACAGCTATGCTTTCTAGAGAAATGTACTCTTGTCAAGTTCCCTCATAGCAAATTAATCAAAGATAAGGGACCAGAAAAACAGTAAATTTATAGCTAAAAATCATTAATTTTCTAATTAGCTCAAATACATCCCTGTATTGATACCATGGACCCATTCCTAAAGCCAGACCTAAGAGTGTGTTTCACCAATGGGTACCTATGGGCTTGGTGATGCCGGAGTCAGCTAGACAAAAGACTGCATTGAGCCACCATGTGGGCTCACCACCAAACAAGAGGAAGGGTGCAATACCTGTTGAGTGACAAGCAAAATAAAAGATCTATATACACAGCACTAGCTTTAGAAACAAAATTATAAATTATTGGTGATTTCGCTCACCATTTCCTACTGGACATGGCAAATGACAGAGGCCCATAGTGAGTGTGAGAACAAAACATACTTATCGTAAGAAGGAAAATAATATTTATTTTTGTATGCTTCATTTTATTTTTCTTAATAATTTTCTCCTACTTTTTTTCCCTGCAAACTCTTTGATTAGATCTTCATAATCAATCTTACGTAACACATCTGCTTCTATACATAATAGAGATAAGGCATCCAGAATATGTTATTTGAATTATGTGGCATTCAACACAGTTACGCATTTCATAAACTGAATAATACAGACATTTTAATTCCCAGCTTACTGCTGATGCTGAATTATGTGCTTTTAAGGTGGGTGGAGGGGGGGAACTGACAAGTGCCGTATGAAGGATTGTATGAATTCTAGGCAGGAAGTAGAAAAAAGAATTATCCGTAAACTACATTATGTAAAAGTGAAAATCGTACAGCTGATTACTACTGGATAAAATTATTGATAACTTTTTTACTAAGAAAGATTTAGTTACAAAATTTTCACAGAATATTCTTTAAACCTTATATTAAGAATGTATGTAAAAGATTTGCTAAGTAATGAACGTGAAAGCCATCAATAAATTAAATAATAAAAATGGTAAAACTTAATGACAGTTAAAGTCGTACCGCAGTGTAATGCTTAGAGCGGTTATATGCATTAAAAACTGTAAAACTGCTGCCTCCATGTCGTAAACAGAATGACTTTAATTGTTATAGTACCTAGGGGTCGTGAAAATTGTCGTATCAAAATGAGACTAGGACCAAAATTTTCGTGAAAATCTCTAGTTTTTGATGAAGCAAACCAAATTCCAAAATATCAATTAGCTCCGATTTTGTTTCAGCTTTTTTTGAAATTTTTTACATCTCATATTTAAGGATGTCTTAGGTCTCAAAGTGTCTACAAAGTGGCTTAAATGGCTACAAATATTAATTTTATCTGCCATTATTCTAAGGACTAAAAATTATCCAATCTCCTGCCAAAACCTGTAGAAATTGACTTTAACCCCAAAATTGATTTAAAAATTTGTTTTGTGCAGCATTGCTTTTCGATAAACATCTGATCAGGTTTTTATCATTACTTGAAGAGAAAATGGCATCCGAAATTTTGCAAACTTTTAACGTTTGGGGTCGATTTTAAAGATTTTTTTGAAATGTACAGTTTTCATTTTGACATGAAAACCGTAGATTTACCATTTTGATTATTTAATTTATTTATGGCTTTTGTGTCAATTTAGCAAATCTATTAACACACATTCTTAGTAGAAGATTTGAAGAATATTATGTGAAAATTTTGTTAATAAATCTTTATTAGTAAAAAAAAAAAAAAAGTTAAACAATTTTATCCAATAGTAATCAGCGGTACGATTTTCACTTTTACATAATGTAAATGAATTTAAAAATATCCAAGAATAGAATTAATAGACTTACCAGAATATTTTTTCCTCAAACTGGGACGATTTTTTGTTTTGCTTAAAACAGAAAATAACACTTTCTACGCACTAGAAATTTATTTTAAGTTAAATAACGGATAATTCACGAAACACAACAATTACATGATAATTTTAATCAACTATTAACTATTATTTAAAAATATAAAAATATATTGTTTTGAATCGAATTATTTTCACAATATTTTGACATAACATGGCATTTAAGGGAATCACCATGGCACCAGCATGCAGAACGCACTGTGTAAGGCGCCATCTACGAACAGTGACGGCATAGGGAGGTACAGGGAGGCATTATTCATTTTTCATTAAATTTTGAAAATGGCTATAAATTTAATTAATTTAATAATTTATGTGATAAATTTGGCCATGAAAAAATTTTCTGGTGCCCCATTTACCATTGGTGCCCTAAGCATCTGCTTACTTTGCTTACATGGTTAATCCAGCACTGCTAGGACCACATATGAAAGTGATGCAGATTTCATTTAAAATAATCATCTTTTTTAATTTTAAAATCTTTTTCTTTTACAATAACTAAAAACGGCAAAGTACAACTCTGCACCACCAGCCTAGCAATACTTGTAATGTGGAGAACAGCAACTGTACACCAACACAGACAATTGTTATATACGATGATAAACACTGCTTACTTATTTATAGATTTTTGTCAAGCAGCATATAGATGCTATATTATAATCTTGTTTTTTTGTAAGGTGTATTGTGATTGGTGGAGGGATGAGGGGAAGGGGCTGGGAGTTAGGTGGCATTTTTGTTTAATTCCCAAATGATATTCATCTTCAAATCAGCTAAAAGTTTAAAAGGTCCCAACTTTTGACAATTCTGAGAGTCTGCATATTTCCAAGGAAGTGCTGGAGGAAGTTGCTGAGGGTAGCCCAGCCCAGTCTGGCATGTTGCTACCATGAACCTCACCAGGAGTAGTAGGCTGAAAATTGATGAATGCAAAATGAGAATGAAAAAATAAAAATGTGCTTAATAAACTAAACACCTAGAGAAGATTTTATATATAAACTGCATACAGCCATACTGACCACTATAACTTTTAAAACTTTACATCATATGGTAACCTTCCCCATACTGTACTCTTGGTTCAGAGCCTTTTTCAAAATCTAATCTGTGGTGGTTTTGAATACAGCAATTTAAAATGGCAATACTGATTAAAATCTCGATACGCTGAAAATACTTGCAGTTATTAATTTCCTCAGTTCAAAAACTGGTAATAGTGTCATCTTCATCATGTGTGAACAATAAGGAAATGACAACTAAGTAATGTAAAGAAAATCCATAGTAAAAACTGTGCTCCTGTGATAAAATTAAATTATCTGCATTTCTCTTTTTTATAAAAAATAAAAGTACAGTTATAGTACAGGGTCATAGACAATCCAGGAATGAATTATTAATGTTGTGACTGTTTTCCAAGAAAGGTACTATACTCTTGCAAGAATAATGGGGAGGGAAAGGACTCTGGTACTCCATAGTACAACTCAGTGGTACAAAAAATACGCAGAATCAACTTTTGCTACTTTACCCAATCACTGCTTGGTATTGGCACTTAATAATCTGCCTCACTGACAGCATAGTGCAGGAAGGGGAATAGTTGTCAAGGCGAAAAGAGGGAAGAAGTGGCTAGTGGTCAACTGGTGGAAAGAGGGAACGCCAGAAGTGTGCAGAGTGGGAATTATATTGAAGGTGAAGAGAGGAGTATATGACAGTGGTTAAATGGATCCACCAGAGAGGAGGGTCAGATTAATTCAGCAAAGCACATCAAGTCTTCATCGCCTTGAAGCCAGTGTAGATAAACTAGAACATCAGTTATCACACCAAACTCAGAATATTTAATATCAATATAAAGTATGTGCTGCTGCACATAGAGAACTAGAAACGTGCCAAGGCACAAGCTGCAAGAACCTGCATGAACCAGATAATGTGCATTAGTATTGGATTGCAAACATAGTGCTCTTGAAGCAAACAAAGTAGATATCCATCACCTGCATCATACAAAGAATGAAATGGAAGTGGATTGGGGACACATTTTCATTTGGAAACAGACGAATATTGCACATCATGCCCTGGAATAGAATCCCCAGGAAAAGAGAAAAAGTGGGAGACCATCTCTGTCCTGCAGAAGAACAACACTGGTAGAACTGTAGATGGGGTTTTTCGGTGAAAGCCCTGTGCTCTAAATTGAGTGAGCAGGATTAGGACAGAAGTAGACCATAGTGTCACCTGTCATATTGTGAATTACCAATAATAAATGTGGATGAGATTTCTGTGGTGAGCCATCTACTGCCAAAAAATGTTAATCACACTGATGCAAACCAACTTTAATAATAAATAAATAAATAAATAAATAAATAAATAAATATCTATAGGAATAAGGATACTTCAAAAAATAAAAAAATACTACCAAAGACTTCATCTTAATTTTCATTTATAGATATTACATTTTTTTACTTTCTAATACTGCACCCAGCAAAACCAGCTTGCAAAATGTTTGATTACAGCTGGAGGCCTTGGGGTCGCATGCATTGTCAAATGACTATTATGTAATCCATAAAATTGCCAAATTTCAAAGTACAGTACCATTGCAGAAAACATTTTCAGTGTGCTGACAGAGAAAGTTAAACAGAAAGACACTTTTTACAATGAAGTGACTTGTCTCTTTACAGAATTTCAGGAGATGATAAATCACTGGACAATGTGCCTTTCCTTATTTCTATTATAGGAATTTACTGTATCTGTAGTTTTCTCTGCATTAATTAAAAAAAAAAATTCTTTCATTGTCAAAGATCACAAACCCTGTATAGTGCACGTGATAATAAAAATATATCTTCATATACACAATTTTTTTATAATAAAAATTGTTAGCATGTATATTTAATGCTAAATTTCATATTTTTATTTTAATTCTTTGTTTACTTGAGCAATAAAAAGATTTTTTAATACTTTTTTTTTTTTTTTTTTTTTAAAAAGGCTTTTATGTGGCACTTTAACCAATATAATGCAAAAAACCACACTACAGTTTCAACTGCTGGGGCACTGATAAATAAGACAACTTGTGGCCTAGTGAATAAGATGGTTGACTGTTAGCTATAAAAATTCATTTCTCAAGATTCTGACAGCTGTATGACCTTGGCCAAGTCGCTACACTATTTGTAGAAATATATAGTATCGCTAAAAAAAGAAATCTTCACTCAAGTACAGAAAGGTTAGTGGAAAAATCAAATCACTAGAGTACAACAGAATAAGCTGAAGATGCTCATTTGAAACTACTACTTGTGAAGTTTTCATCTTGCAGATCTTTTATTTACTATAATTGTTTTGTTACATTTTAGTTCTGTGCAGATGACTTATGGAGACCCTTAAGAATATTATCACGTTCTACCCTCAGTTGTGTTTCTACCCAAACTACTGCCACAAATAGGGTAATTAACCTTATATTCATTATCAAAAACATTAACAATGCATATTAAGTTAGTAGGCATAAATTAAAGCTGTTATAAAATATAAAAAAGTGTCTATATAAGGCAATGCCTGCAGAAAGTGTTCATATCCATCCTTGGAAGGTGTCACATTTTATTATCATACAACACTGAATCATTGTGAACTTAATTTGGCTTTTTTGACAAAGATCAACAGAAAAAGGCTATATGATGTCAAGGTGAAAAACTGTTCTCTGCAAAGTAATCTAAATTATAATATAACTGCACCTTATCTGGAAGGTCCAGCTTATGGTGGGCAGTATTGTAGACTAACCAATACACAGTGAAAACAAAAAGAAAACTCCAAACACCTACATATATGAAGAAGTGACGGCAAAGCCTTTAAGAAAATCTCCAGCTCACTGAATATTCATTGGAGTCCAGTTACATCAGGAAATGGAAAACTGCCTAGAGCAGGCCATCCACAAAAACTGAGTGACTGTGCAAGAAGAAAACTAGAGAGGGACGTCACCAAGGGATGTATGAGAACTCGGAATGAGTTACAAGCTACAGTGGCTCAGATTAGGAAGGCTGTGCATGTGACAGCAGTTGCTTGGGTGCTTCATCAGTTCCAGCATGATTGGGGAGTGGCAAAGAGAAATCACGGTTTAAAAACAACATCTTGCTTAGATTTGTATTCCAGCAAAACAATGAAACCAAGTATTAAGCCAAATATTTTGTTTTTATATTTGTAAATAATTTAGAAGACTTTGCTGAGATCAGTTTTCACTTGAACATTGGAGTCTTTTTCTGTTGATCAATGTGAAAATGGCAAATGAATTTCACTGTGATTAAATTATAAAATGTAAAAAAAAAACTTCCAAGGAGGTGAATGCTTTTCATAGGACCTGTACATGTTCTAGTCCAGTTTTAAAAGGATTTTTTACTACCTCTCCATTCAAACAATCACCATATTATTTTACATGCACCTAGCAAGCTCTGAGTGGCAAAAGTTATTTTTAGAAACCTTAGGTACCAGAACAAATTCCTTATTGCAAAATCTGTGACAATACTGACTTACCACAACGGTAGCTAAATGGTTTGTTAATTACAAAATCGTGTACTTAAACACTGTGCTTATGAACCAGCCATAGACCTTAGCATGCCAATTTCATGAAGATGTTTAAATGAAGTATGCAAGAGTACCATTTGGCATGCAGCCTTTGTCTGCAGGCTCAGATATTGTAATTGAGGTACCTAGGAAACCCAGCCTTTCTAAAATAAGAGCACATCTGGCAAAGAGAGCTTTGCCAGATAAATTACAAAATAAGAGTCTTCCATCTTTATAATGGGGAGACTATTCTACTGGCAATTTTTGTACAATACATTATAGAGAGAAGTTCAGAATTATGTTAGTAATATTAAGTGATGAATGACCAAATATTTTGTTTAACCATCTACTATTTAAGAGAACATTTGCCAAAAATAAACTGTAGTGTTTTACAGTATAACGGCTTTGTACCTCTTTACATGAATATAGAGAAACCAGTCCCTCTCCCAAATCTGTCTTAAGCAGTGCAGAATACAGGAGACCAAGCTGGAGAAATACAGAAGACCCAATGAAATAATGAGGCTGTAAGTAAGTATGGGGTAATTGTATTAAATATTATTAATACTCAAGACTGGTTGTTATAGTCAAATGTAACTATTTGACAAGCTGTTAAATGCAGAAAAAGATGCATACTGACATGAGTGGCATGGAAGGAAAACTCATGTTGAAATGTAAACTCCAAATGAATAATACCAGAATGCAAGAATTGAAAGCAGGACTTCTCTCTAATCATGGTACCAGCAAGTGGCAACAAGGTGCATGTTGATCAGTATAGGCAACTAAGAATTTCAATGTATTTTGTACACACACGTGTGCACGGGAGGTAGCTAAAGGGCTCGAGCGAAGGTAATTCGACACAAGACCAGGGTGTGGTGGAGTGTGCTAATCCTTTCTCTCTTTCCACTGCAGACCAGTTACAGGAAATTCCGGTCCGAGCCCCAACGACATCACTTCCTCAGCCTGCCTTTAAAGCTGCCATCTTTGCCTCCGCCAAGTTACTTCTGTTTTGGACTCCTGTACACTCCTGTACACAGCTGTGCAATCAATTTACCATTTTGCAGTCGGGTTCAAGTATACGAGAGTCTGCCCCAAACCTTTATTTGGCTTTGTGTAGTCTTTGATAAGGCTTATAAACAGCAAGTAACACATACATTAAAAATAGAAAAAATCTTGATTAAAGGATCTTTAACATATAAACACATTCTAAAAGGCCAACATACTGAGACTTTTTCACCAGCACCAAAAATCAGTAGGGATACTGGTCTAGAACTATGTGTTTGTTCACATTAAGTCAAGACTATAAAGATGGCATAAATTGTAAACGGAGTACATCAAAGTTGCACCATGCTACTGCAGTAGAAGAAATGACATATGTACAGGAATTAGTGAAAAAAAATGTTGCCACTCGCTGGTACCATGATTAGAAAGAAGTTTTTAGCAACAACATTCTTTGGTTGCTGCAGTGCATGATGTCTGTCACAGACTCAATGATATTTAAGAGGGTTGTGTGTAATCAACACTAGTCAAACCTATTTATATATAAAAAAAAATAATCACAAATTCAAAAATCAGAAAATTTTGGGAGTGGTTAGAATTTTAAGAAACTTTAAGGAATTAAAGTTATTTGATTTTTGGCAAATATTTTCGTCTTTAGTAATTTTGAATTTATGTTGACTTACTGAATTTTGACCACTGCCTATTTGTTTGGCTACATTTACTTTCTTCTTCTGATCTTGCTTTCTTATTCTTGTAGCCTGTAGTTTCCATTCTGCCAGTAAACTACAAAGGTGATATACTGCCTGAATTTATTTCAGGTGTTTTCAGTCTGCAGATATAGAGAACACCATATAAACTTAACTATATGAGATACAGCTATGTATTAATTGTTTATTCCAGAAAAGACAACTGTCTTGCTATAATACTAAGTATAATAACAGAGAGAGAGAGAGAGAGATAGAAATTACTCATTAAGATAAAAAGAACCCTATATCACCATCCAGGAATACGAGTAACTCTATTGCTATTACAAAGGTTGTCATTCATGAATGCTTTGTCAGAAACACACTTGACATAAAACAGCAAAGAAAGAAGGCAGAAAACACTTCTCATTGATAACAATCTGATCCTTCAACTTCTTTTTGAAAAAAAAGATCTTTGGATGATCCTCAGAGTCCAGGAACAATATTTCATATACAAAGAAGCTTAAACTTTTGTTTTTAATATTATATACAAACACAGAGCTGGGCCCAGTTTTGTTGAGAAGTAAGAGAATGCCAGTGATCAAGAATGATCCTGATCATGTTGTTAAAACCACTGTTTGGGTTGGGGGGTACTTGGGGCTTTGGGCACCATGTATTCCTGTATCATGCCTAGGAAAACTTGCCATAAATGACAGAAACAAGAAATCCATTATTTAGAAAATGATTACCAGGCCACCAGTCTGAAAGTTTAGGAAACAGAATGGCTAGGTCACGAAGTGAGATACTGCCATTAGGCCCATACAGATACATTTTATGTCAGATTGGCAAAAGGGAAAAATAAAATCAGGGCTTTGTAATTGCCTTGTCAAAAGATGAAGAATCAACATCTGTGACAGATTGGCAACAAATATGCAGTTTGTGCTAGTAGACCAACAAGAGTCATTTGTTTGAACCAGTTTCACAAGAAGTAGTGAGCCAAAATTCTTCAACAGAGATGGAAGAAGCTAATCAATAACTAAAGGAAAGCCCTAGTTGTTAATAAATAACAATAACAACAACATTTAATTTGTATTGCACATTTCCCATGCTCAAAGCTTTTGCCCTTGTTTCAGCTAAATGCGAGATAACTAGTTACGGCATTTAAGAAAATTACTTTTTCATATTAACCACAGGGCACTGGGTATTGAGTGACTTTTGCTAATAAACATTGTAAATATTAAAATTTACTATTATTTGGTTACTAAGGTCCTCTTTCACTCAACAGTAACATGTGATCCAATGACATTCTTTTCAAAAACAAAACATTATTTTGAGTTATAGTGTATATGTATTTCTTCAATGTGTGTTATTTAGGACATCTGCAGTACTTCAAGCTAATCACACTTTTACATCATTTACTCCAGGGAACAATATTATTTACTTCCCAGTTTAAGGCGATCATGGAGGCATAGGCAAAACCCTAGGGGACAGCCAACATTTATGACAGCTAATAAATGTCAGATATAAACCAATACAATATGACTTGCTTGCTTTAATTATAGCCTTGCTGAACAACCCACAAAACCCTGTGTTATTTATAAGGGCATTATTATGACGGTATAGAGTACTGTCTTAATTTCACGTGCTAACTACTTGCTCTTCTGTAGCATATAAACCAAACGGACTAAATTACGTGTAAATAAAGTATTAGATAAATGGAAAGGTAAAAGACAAACTTATAAATTAGTTCCTTGTTTATATGCTATCTAGAAAGATTAGGCTTTAGGCAGTACATTACACAAGTACTACAGATTCTACAGTATGATGCAGCTTCTTGGAAGATAAATCACAAAGGAGAGTGAAGTACACAGAAATAACCAAAGATTAAGTGCATTGGGAATATGCCCTCCATAATGATTGGGACAAAAACACATTTTTCCTTGATTTGCCCCTCTGCTCCACAGTTTAAAATTACAAATCAAACGTGATTAAAGTGCAAATTGCAGATTTTCATTTACAGGTATTTGTACACGTTTTGGTCTGAGCATGCACAAATTACAACACTTTTTATACATGGTCCCCCCATTTTGCGGGCACCCTAACTGGTGCCCCACGTGTGTGTGTGATTACTCAGGTGTGTTTTTTGCTTCACTACTGCAGGCATAAGATGCCTAGACTTGCTTCCACTTACAGACTACCTTTGGAGTCTGTAGTTGCCATTGTTCAATATGAGGACAAGAGTTGTGCCAATTAAAGTCAAAGAAGCCATTATGAGGCTGAAAAACAAGAAGAAAACCATTACAGACATCTGTAAAACCTTAGGATTACCTAAATCAAATGTCTGGAATATCAATACCATCAGTGATTGCAAAGGGACTGGTAGGCCAAGGAAGACCTCCACTGACAGAAATATCCTCACTATGGGAAAGAAAAAGCCCCAAACACCTGTTCAACAGATCAGAAACAGTCTTCAGGAGGCAGATGTGGATGTGTCAGAGATGACTATCTGCAGAAGACTTCATGAACAGTAACTCAAAGGCCACAATACAAGATGCAAACCACTGGTTAGCCACAAAAACAGGATGACCAAATTACATTTTATGAAAAAGGACAAAAATATCTGCACAGTTCTGGAAAAAGGTCTCCTGGAAACACAAGACAAAGATGAACCTGTATCAGAGAGATGGCAAGAGCAAAATGTGGAGACGAAAAGGAACTGCCCAAGATCCAAAGCATACCATCACATCCGTTAAACATGGTGGTAGGAGTGTTATGGCTTGGGCATGTAGCTGTCACAGGTACTAGCACCACTTCTCTTCATTGATAATATAACTGCTGATGGCACTTGCACAATTAATTCTATGGTGTATAGAAACATCTTATCTGCTCAAGTTCCAGTAAATGCCTCTAAATTCATTGGACAGTGCTTCATCCTACAAGATAAGATAATAATCCCAAACATAAGAGTGTTCATATCTAAAAAATGGAAAATTCCTGACTAATCAAGCGAATCATCCAATTTAAATCTAATTGAGCATGTCTTCCATATGCTGAAGAGAAATCTTTAGGGGTAATGTGGGTAATGTCCCCATTGCAAAGTCTATGACTTCAAGCAGTCATTGGAAGCAAGGGACATGCAACAAAGTAATAAATATTGCTGCTTTAATATACCTACCATTGCTATGTCCTAAACATTATGGTACCCTGAAATTAAGCAAAATGACACCTTTAATTGGCTAACTAGAAAGGTTGCAATAGGCAAGCTTTTGAGGCAACTCATACATCTTGCCTGAAGTAGGGACCTGAGTTGCCTTGAAAGCTTGCCTACTGCAGTCTTTCTAGTTAGCCAATTAAAGGTGTCATTTTGCTTAACTTCTTACCATATCCAAAATGGCTAACACGGTACAACACCCTAGTACCCTGAAATGTAAATTCTACATGGTGTGACCAAAATATATGCAAATACCCTTGACTAAAAGTCTGCAATGTGCTCTTTAATAACATTTGATTTGTAATTTTAAACTGTGGAACTGTGGAGCAGAGAGGTAAATCAAGTAAAAAAAATGTGTCTTTGTGCCAAACATTTTGGAGGGCACTGTACATTCACATTAGATGTTGTGACAAGAAGAGACTTGAGACATTGCAAAGGTTTGGGGCAGCCACCCATATAATGTGTTCCTGGCTGCAAAAGTAAAAGGTTTGGTAGCGAGTAATGTTTACAAGACAGAGTCCAAAACAGAACTCCCCTCCAGGGGAAGGGAGTGAGGTTTTATAGGAGGTCTGGGAGAAGTGGTGTCGTCCTCGGGCCCGGGGCCGGAAGTGGAGTGTCTAGAGTCGAGGCAGTGGATCCTGGTGGGATTTAACCAGGAAAGGTCTGCAGGGAACTTAGAAAGAGCGTTAGTGCACCCCGCCGCCCCCTGAGCGGATGTGTTACCATTACTCTCCAAGCCCTTCACCTGCCTCCTATGCACACGTGTGTGACAATGTATAGATAATTTAAAAAGGTTTACATGCATTCACTTTGTCCAAAATAATTATTATAATTAAAAATTGCTGATAATGTTAATAGCTACATAGTACAGTATATGCTTTATGTGAAGTAGTTAAAATTATTTTTATACTAAAAAAACAAGAGAATATCTAAGGAATCAGGTTTTTGCTTAGTTTTGAATTTTATGTTAAGCTAATGAAAGTGAATAAATAAAAAATGGGTGTGGCAAAAAAAACCAACACACTTTTCTGTAGTCAACATTCCTGTTATAAAAAAAAACCTTGTGTGCTCTCAACAGAAATGGCCATAAAGTGCCATATCAAATAAATAATCTCGTTAAGTAGTTTCCGTTTGTTTGAACATTTACTGATCACGCAAAAAAATCAAATTTTCACAATATTTCTTTACCATAGGTCCAACTTAAAAATATGGTCTATATTTCATATCAGGAAGAGGGATTATGGAATTATGGGGGAAAAACAGCGCCAATACAAAGAATACCCATCAGGCAGCACGATTGCACTAGACCGAAAACAATGTAATCAGCACAGACAAAGTTTGTATGGAAAGCGTTGTTTGTAAGTAAAAAGACATGTAGGTTATGATTATTACAACAGCTTTATTAACTCAATAGCTTTATTAACTTTATTAACTCAAAAGAATGTCACAATGGCACTGTGCACTTGTATGCAGTGTAAAATTTCGTGAATGCTCAAAATGCCAGCCTTCATTATTTACATATTCTTGTAGACTAATTGCTAATAACATGATAAAGACAAGTGATACAAGAAAAAAAAAAGTTTTTGACATGTGTTTTCATGAATTAAAGATTTTTTAACCACCCAAACAAGGGACTTTACTTGCCTTTTTGTGGCGTCTTTGCTTTGCAACATCAATGACCAACAGAATCTGATCAATTGAAGATAATTAATGTCTAATTTTATCAAAATAATATCAAAATATTGACAATTTTGACATAGATTTAGTAATAAATGAAACCCAATAATATCAGATCCTCCTTTAAAAATTACACAGTATTTTGCAGTTTTGGGCAGTGCATACCAACACAGCAGCCAAAAAGGACATGCTCCTGTTGGAAGCTTTACTCAGATTAGAATGTTTTGGCAGGGGCAGCAAAAATGAGAATCACAAATGTTAAAAAAAAGGATCTCAATTCACAATAATAATAAAAAAAAAAAAAAAAGACATTGTCCATCATTAGTGGTAAGAATGAAAATAACATACCATATACTTCCTATAGAATCTGTATAAAAATAATTACATACAATAACTCAGCAGAAGAGTTTATTAAACTGCATGCCCAACAATTATCATTATACAGAAATTTCAAATATTAAAATTATTAATAATTTTAATGTTAATGTATCATTTAATGCCATCATGGAACACTGTAACATCGGTTTCTTTTCGGATTTCGTTTCCAGGTTTATCAGTTTTTCAACAGTGCACTGCACAGGTACGAGTTGGATTGTTTTTTTTTTTTTTTTTCTGTTGGAGGTATATCTCTCTATTATAAAAAAAAAAAATCTTAGGAAATCATATCATGGGAGACGAGACGTGATCTTCTCGGAAGACACTTTGATGTCCCACGAGACAAGGCAGCAAGAGAAAAAGACAGCTGCTGTATAGGCTTTTAAATGATCGACGTGCAGCGCGACAAGCAGAACACACAGCTCGGCAACAGCAAGCCAGCAGCTGATCTGACCGCA